>CAWUFW010008351.1:600000-899388 GCA_963921515.1 Calotriton arnoldi
TGTCTTCTGGGGCTGCAGATTATCATGCTTAACCCTTGAAGAGTCATGGTGCTCTGCCCGGTGCCTCTTTAGTTGACTTAAAAATCCTTACCTACTCCTACAAATCCTGGAACATCCAGAGTTTGGGAAGCTTGTAAGGAAATTCCTCTTTTTATATCGTCACTCCAGGTTTTTGGAGTAATTTGCTTTTTTTTACTGTGAGTGTGCATGGAGGCCTGTCAAATAGACCTCAGTACCAGTGCCCTAACCCTAAAACGTGTATGTCTAACTGGCTCACAACTAAGTGGCCAACCCTAATTTACCTGTAGGTCCCTAGTATGTGGGACCCAAGGTGCCCAGGGCATGTAAGTTAGAGGCTCACCCCAGAGATTGCCCTGGAGGTGACACAAGTAAAACAAGTCCCCCAGTCCACTATTGCAGACTGAAAGAGGAGTTTTCAAACTGCTACCTCGACTTTGACATTTAAACCAATGGCAAAGCCCAGTCACCCTCTGCACTATGTGTAAGTCACCCCTATGGCAGGCCTATAGGGCCCTAAAGGCAGGGTGCAGCATATTGCATGGGCACAACATGCATTTTACATGTTTTGACAATAAAAAATTTGAAACTGTTGTTTCTACTGTGGAAGGTCTTGGTCCCCCAGATGGCAAGTACAGAGTCACACGCTGACCCCTCAGTTTTTCTAACTCAGGAACAGTGAGACCAAAGTGGAGACTCCAAGGTATGAACAGCTGCTGCTTCTCCAATAGGGCGGAGGACCATCACCCCACTAATTAAAATGCTGCAAAGTCGAAAAATAAAACGGTAATAAAGTAAATTTATTACCATTTTATTTTTCACTACTCCCGAACTGAGCATCAGAACAGGGCGGGGCCATTGCTGCTGAGTGGCAGCAGCAGGAAGGAGTGGTGGGCACTGCAGTTTAAAGTGCGCATGTCACTTTGGCCCGCTGTCTTGCGACGGCCAGCCTGTCATGCGCAAAATCTCTCCAACCATACTTGTCTTAGACAGCTGGGTGGAGCAGGCACAGGCCCCAAGTGCCCGAGGGAGCGTCGAACCAGCACGCTCCAAATAATCTTGGCACTTCTCTCATGCTGCTTAACATTATCAGCAGCATGAGAGCAGCGTCTGGAGTGGTTAAGGGTGTTGGCTCTGAAACTACATGCTGCCCGCCTGATGGAAGAACACTGAGGAGAGGAGGACAGGAGGAGGTCAGCCAGTGGGTAAGTACATAGTTCATTTTTAATGTTATGACCCACTAACAGGCACTGTGAGAAACCTTGCACTGCCTTCAGCCTCAACTCCAGAGCTCTCAGTTATGGTCCGTTATAGACACTGTTTATAACGAGCCATGATTGAGAGCTTTGGCATTGACCTTAAAGGCATTCTCAATGTCTCAGTGCCTGTCAGTGGGTCAAAACAACTGATTTGTTTGCCCACCATTTATGCTTGCCACCAGCCCCCACTGGGTATCACACAACTCAGTACATTAAGCTTGTCTTGATCCTCAAGTTGAAATTAATGTAGCAAGTTTTAGTGTGAAACTTTTACAAAGTTGCACTTTGTTGCCTTTAATCCCCTACACTCTTACTGCCTGCACATGGGGTCCGGCCTCTAAGACAGCATCCCTCCCTCCTGAGGAGACATGCTAACGACTCCCAGGAAAGGATAAATAGGGGCCTGCACTAGGAGGTGTTGACTCCTTCCTGCAGGAAGCCAATCAGGTGTTGGGACAAAAGGTGAACTTCCAAGGAGAAGTCAGCTTTGAAGGACAAAAGGGAAATTCTTGAGAGAGGGGCTACCCTGTTGGTTAGGCAGACAGGCTGGCAGAGTAGAGGGGAAACTAGTCATCAAACTAGTTTCCCAGTGGCGTGTAGCCCCCTTGGTAGCCACACCTCTGGGTTGGGCTACGGAGCTCAGGATGCAGAGAGAGGGGTCTAGCCATGCTGGAAGTGGGCAGAATGGTTTATCTTGGGATGGCCAGATGCTACACTTCCCAGGAAGTGGAACCTGGCGGCCCATTAGCTACCAACTTCATCTTACCCTGACTGCATTTTCTGGGAATAAAAGGAGCACCTGTAGCATCATAAACTCTGATCTCATCTGGACTGTAAGAAGGACCAAAGAAGGACTGTCCTGCTGCACCGTGGACCCGTAAAAGAGAGACTGCACCGGCGTGGACTGCACATGCTGATCTGGGTGGCTAGCAAAGGAGAGGACCTCTGCCTGCTGTGTCCTGCTCGAAGAGAAGTCGTCTCCAGAGCCCAGTCAAAGTCAAGAGACTCCAAGGGTCATATAGCTGACCTCCTGGTCACAGCACAAGGCCACAACAGCTGAGAAGCCTGATGGGGCGAGTTGGTAGCCCAGAGGCTTCAGATCGCAGACAACCGATACTGTGCAGCACCAGAGACCAAAACCCAGCAATCAAAGTTGCACCCAAGTTTGCTGAGCCCGGGAGAGTCCTTGGAGTGCAGCTTGGTAGGCATGAAGCTGAGTTATCACACAGAGAAGGATTTGGCTGCGACTGCAATACCTGGCGCCTGGTAGCCCAGTGTTGACTAAACTTCTACCAGCACCGAGAGGGCTTCGAGGGATGTTGAACCTGTAAACAGGTCTGTTTCACCCCTTTCATGGACCAAGGAGTAGCCACAGGAAGACCCTCATCAACTGCATCACATCCACAACATCCATGAGCATCTTCAGCATTCTGTATTCCTTGCAGCAGGACCACTTCAATAGGAAACCACTGCAATGGATAAAAGTGTCTGAAACTGACTGAGTATTGCTTCTACCCTTGAGGTAACTGTTTTTGAGGCCCTTGCTAGTCCCCTTGACTGGCTCCCTACTGGATTTGGTCACCTAAAGTAATTCTAGCTGACCGCATTACGACTAGCCCAACTTTTTTGAGAAAAAGTTTCTAAGTGTCAAATGTATTGAATTTGCCATTGCTAATTTGCAGTTGAGTGAAATGCTTTAAATTACTATACCTTGTTTAACTCTGCATCTCCGGAACCCTCTAGTGGATCTTTTTCATTGTAGTGTCCAAAAATACATAAAAATACAGTTTGTTTTTATAAATTGGTGTCGGGTTTCCTTTGAGTGCTGTCGATTTCTTCCTCAATTGTTTTAGTGCTGTTTAAATGCTTGACAGTTGTTCCTTTGTGTAAGCCTTGCTTCTCAGAGCCACAGTTACCCAGGGTTAAGCTGGAGGGTTTCACAAATGAAACCTTACTGGTTGTAAAGGGGTTGGTAAGTGTATTACACGGTGAGATCGCATAACCGTCTTTGCATCTTATTATCACGAGTTATATACATCACATACATAGGCAATCACCACAGAGATGCTCAATAACATACAGGAGGCAGCCCTCATCCATTGTCTATTGAGCAACTGACCTAGTTGGAACTACCTATATGGGTGGACGAAATTGAGTTGGCCCTGACTCTGCTTCATGCTGGCAAGTCCCTAGGTAGCAATTGACTACCCTCAGACTCCCCGTAGAACGCTTCACATTTAAAGAGCTGTGCGTACGGGTGTACATGGATCAGCAGGGTGTATTACGGAGTAAGCTTGGACGGGCACTGACGTCTGCTAAGACCTCAGTAAGCTTCTCTGGCAGGCTGACATTGTCGGTCAGAGGCCTTGTGGCACTCGCCAAAATGGTGCTGCTATCCAGATTCTTACACTTCTTTATAAATACCCCTCTACAACTGAACCAAATCTTTTTTCAAGATTCCCCTCATTACTTTCAGAATTAATATGGGGGTGAGCAGGAGAAGAGAGGCTTTAGACACTGTGTACCTTCCTTCAGTTGGTGGTGAGGTCGGAGTTCCTGACTTTGAGTCATACTACTTGGCAGTGCAGCTCTAGAACGTGGCTGTGGAAGGCACTTAATTACACTCACTTCTAGAGCCAAAAGCCAAAGCTTTGACCTCTTGGGGAGCGATTTAGGCGAGACTCTCACCAACTCTGAATGGAGATAAGTTTTGCAAAAGGTGAGACATATCTCCATTAACGCTTGTCTTAAACTCATCCTATTCAGTCGTCTCCATAGTACATAATTAAGTCCTGCATGCCTCCAGGTTATGTACCTCGAGACCCCCTTGAAATGCACCAGATGCAGCCAATCAGGAGCTGCATTCTATCACATGTCTTGCCCGACTATTGGCTGCTGGTGGGACGAGATCACTGGCTACTTGACTGTGCAGATAGGGAAGAGGGATTTGATTTCTCTACAGATCTACTTATTAGGGCTTCTGCCTAGATCCAAGATCCATAGCTCCACAATTCAGTGTCTGAATCCTGCAGTGGCCCTGGCCAATAGCCAGATAGCCATGAATTGGATTTCACTCAGTGCCTCAGAGCTTTGGAAATGGAAAGCTGACCTGTCAATGTATTTTAGGGCTGAACTGGAGGCATAGTCTAGATTGGCGGGTGATCTACGTAGACCCTGGGGAACACTGGCCTATGACCCATTCCTTTAGCTATGGACCCCAAATCAGATGACACATCTCATTACATATATGATATATCCCAATTGCTAACCCAGGGATGTTGATCAAGACTTGCTCTCAGCTGTATTGGACTTGTTACACTTGTGATACATATTCATATATCTCAATATGCTCTGACATTTCTTTGTTAATGTTGGACTACATTGCACAGGTTAGCAGGAGCTTGTTTTAGGGGGGAGAGCATCGAGTGTGTGTGTTGTTTCAGACAGTTTGCTATGTGACAATTAATGGACTCACAAATTACCCTGGGCAAAGCACTACGCTACGCTCGCGTAGTTTGCGAAGTTTGCGCTACTTCGCACAACGCGAATTGCACGTAGCACAGTGCAAACACGCGTAGCATAGTGTAGTGCAGCGGTCATTTTTTGCTTGCTCGCGGTCCTCAACATCAAGTTGGCGACCGCGAGCAAGCAAAATGACATCCCGGCGAGACTTTTTCTCGTTCGCGATCAGCAACATCAAGTTGCCGATCGCGAGCGTGGAAAATAAACCTCCCGGCGAGATTCTCAACGCGGGGAGGTCAGGTTTCTCATTGCGAGTGGTCGCGTATGCTCGCGACCGCTCGCGATGAGAAACTACCAGTCCGCGTTGAGAAAGCTGCCGCTCGAGTAAAAATCTACTCGAGCGGCAGTAAAGACAGCTCGCACTGTGCAAGATGCCGTTTTCAATGATTGCACAGTGCGGACAAGCATCCGGCACTGTGCAATCATTGCGAACAGTGCACTACGCAGTTCGCGTAGTGCTACGCGTAGCTCGCGTGGTGCGAACTGCACTTTGCGTAGCTTCGCGTAGCGCTACTTCGCGAACTACGCCCAGGCTTACTCACAAAGCATGCTGGCGCACTTTCAGAATCCATCTCCAGCTCGGATTACAGTCCATAGAGATAACTGCTAAATTTGTTCACATTACTGAGCCATCTGTAGATCCTGTGTATGTGCTCCTGTTATGTAATGCATACTGAAATATGAAAATGTTACTAAAGAGCAATTTTGAAAAGAGATCTGATGGATTGCTGATTTCTTGGCTATTGGCCAACCCGGTTACTTGCCATTCCTTTTTAGAATGATTTTTGTATCTTCAGTATAGTTGAAACAGGTGGGGTTGAGCGACCTAATCAGGCCAGGAAAGGGGTTAGGTAATTATTGAATAATAGAGGAAATATTTTGGACCCTTGAGGGATACTACATTATTGGCTGTGAGGGGCTGATGTGAAAAGTGTTAGGTTCACCAAGGTTTGTCTGTCTTTGAGGTGTGGCCAATTCATTTTGGAGAATTTTCACATTCTCCGAGATTATGGAGTCCTTCAGGTAGAGTATGGTGATGGACAGTGTCAAAGGCTGCTGATAGGTCCACAATAAGGCAGCCACTCCATTCTTGTCCGCTACGATATTTAGTTCATGCCATACGGACACCAGGGATGACTCGGTGTTTCAATCTGGTCTGAATCTGTATTGGTGGTCTGATATCAAGTCATGTTCCTCAGGAAAATTGGAAAGTTGAGTAAAAACTGCTCAGGGTTTCACTCTTTAGTGTGTCTCATGGATTTCAAATGGCCCCCAATAAGGATTTGAACAACCAAGGACTGTCCCCCCAAGTCACAAGGAAAATTCTGCCAGGAACACAGATTCGATCAGACAATCTAGTAAAGAGGAAAAAAAAGGATTTTTTTTTTTATGTTTAAGTATGTTTTATTGAAAGAGTAAACATAAGTAATAAAAAAGTGACATGATGCTAACTAACATGAAAAAATATTGCATCAGTGTCAAAGGTTACATCCATATTAACACCAAGAAGTAAGCGAAAAGAAGTGGAAATGGGATAAAGTTTCAATAGAACATTACGTGAAAGTAAAAATAAGAAAGGAGAGCAAGAAAACTGAGTCATGATATATTAATGTCAAAAACTGAAGTGGAGGTTCGTAAAACTAAACATTGTGAGTACTAAAGATTCGAGCCTTCGATAGCTCAGTTGGTAGAGCGGAGGACTAAAGTGGAATGAGTACTAAAGATAAGCATTACAAATAGTAAAACGACATAGAATTATACATAAAATCGAGATCCATTTCAGGGAGGTATGAAAACCTCTTCAGCAACAATATCAACTGATTTACTATAACTTTAAATATCAAGAAACAACGTTAAAGGTGACCATATACATTCTCTTTTAAGAGCTAAAGAAACCGTATGTATATAGGCTCGAGCCAATCGATGATTAAAACAAACAGCATGCCACCATGCTTTATAGGAAACATGTATGTTGCTTTTCCAATTTGAAGTTATCTGTTGAAAAACTACAGCTATTACGGTGTCTAATAGAAAAGGTGGATGCATGAGGTGAGACCAAATTGTGGAGATGCTTCCTAAAAACATATTATGTACAGTATATGGAATGTTAACTTAAAAAAATCATAGTGATTTGATTTCAAATTGCCAACCAAAAGCATGAATATGAGGGCATAGGGATACCATATGCAACAAATCACAATGAGGTGCATTGCAGGGCCAGCAATCGTCCTGTGTGGTGACTTTAATTTTATATAATACCATAGGAGCAATAAGTAATCTGTTGTATATAAAAAAAAAACATTGGGTAACATTTGCTGCTCTAGAAGCTGTATGTATTTTAGACCAGATCTTATCCCAACATTGAGTAGACAATTCTTCTTTTAAATCAATCTCCCATTTCAATTCTAATTAGATTTGGTTCTAACTATGGAGAAAAAGACAAGGGGCCCGATTCTGATGCGGGTTGGAAAAGCTTCCCGATTGATGGCCTGATTCTGATGCGGTTAGGAAGGCCTCCTAACGGTATTTGCTCCTTCCAAATCGGATCGGGAACGTGTCTTCCCGACCGAGGGCCCAATTCTGATGCGGTTAGGAACAAATGTTCCCATTGAAGTCAATGGGAGTTCAACCAAATCGTATCTGGAAACATCCGGATGCATCCTACTCTGCCGGTTGGACTTTCCCGATCCGAGTGGGTCGGAAACCATTTCCCAACCGATTCGGTCGGGAAGCTTTTCCAACCCGCATCAGAATCGGGCCCAAGGTGTTTCTAAATAAAAGCGGACTTAGACTTATATATTAGAAAGTAAGTAAAATATGTTCGTACTCAGATGATATATTATCATTATGTAATAGTGACATAGATTCTTGAATGTGCTGAGTTAATTGTGTGTATTTATGAAGAAATGATTGAGGTCAGTGACAAAGAATCTGGGCTGAAGGAAACAGAAGAGCACTATCATTAAGAATTGGTTGGGTTAATAGGTTAATGCCTTTATCCTTCCAGGCTTTCCAAAATAAGGTTGTAATATTTAAAATATTTATTATGCCAAGGGGAGGAATTGATAAAATTAGTGTAACCAAGCTGTTTTGGAAAAAGCAGGGGTTTTAGGAGATTATACAAGTATGCAATAAAGGGGTGAGAAAGAAAACTCGTCTTGGAGGAAAAAGATAACAATTCATCAAAAGAGAAGCGAGAAATAAATGAAGATTCAGTTAAAAAAATAAAGGTTTATGTAGCTCACTAGTGTTTTGGAGCCAATGTGAGGATTGTTTAAGAAAAAACCTTCATGAAAATTTGTAAAAATTGGTAAGTTTACACCACCATGATGTTTGGCAAACTTCAACCATCAACGGGACATGCAAGCATGTTTATAATTCCATTAAAAAAGTGAAAGAACCAAATCTAATTTTTTGAAGGATTGTTACAGAATATGAACAGGGATCATGGAGATGAGATATATCACACGAGGGGAGAGCATCATTTTAATAGAACTCAATCTACCCCACCAGGATAAAAATAGAGGGTTCAATTTAGTACAATAATTTCCTAGTTTTTGTAATACCTCTTCAAATTTTAATTTAGGAGTTTTTGTAATAGAATAGGTGATCCACAAACCTAAATATGTATTCTTTGTTTAGTTTCACATAAATCCTAAATCTTAAAAATCATATTTTATACAAAATGTATTAAGGGGTAAAATCTAAGATTTATGTAGATTCAATTTATAACCTGAAACAGCCGCAAATTGGTGGACCTCAGTTTGAAAAGCAGGAATAGAATTAGTTGGGTTAGAGAGATAAAGAAATATATCATCAGCGCATACACTGATAATTTTAAATGGGACTCTTTATATTGAAAACCAGATATATTTGGTTGTTTTGTTTGATCCTTAATAAAAAATCGTTCTAATGATAGTACAAATAAAAGGGGTGACAGGGGACATCCTTGACGCACTCCTCTATGTAAGCCTTTTTATGGGTGAAACAGAGTAAAGAAATGAGGTTCAAAATTTTGGGAGAAAACCACTTTAAACATTCAAACATAAACTGCTAACTAACTCAGTCAAAAGCTTTTTCGGCGTCTAAAGCAATGACAGCTAGTTCATGAGAGAGTTTAGAGGACTTACCGAGCACATTAAAAAGATATCTAGTGTTATCTGAAGAAAAATGGTCCTTTAAAAATACAACTTGTTCTGGGCTAATCATATAGGGGAGTAAAGGTTCGAATCGAGGTGCTAGAATTTTGCCAAGGATTTTTGAATCAACATTAACTAGAGAAATGGGGCGGTAGTTTTTGCATAATTGTGAATCTCCATTTTCTTTGGGAATTACAAAAATAAGAGCTTCTTGAAAAGTTCTGGATGCAATTTGGGAATGAGCAAAATAGTGATAGAGTTTAAGGAGCCATGGAAATAGAAGTGCTGAGAAGTGGGAGTAAAATTCAGGTGTGAATCCATCTGGTACAGGAGATGTATTGGGTTTTAATTTTTTGACAGCTGCCACAATATCTTGAAGGGTAATGTCAGATTCCAAGTGGGAAAAATCTACATTCTTAAAAGTAGGTTTAGGAATCGAGTTTAAGTAGTAACATGTGAAGTGGAGGGGTAGATTCTGGAGTATATAAGGATTTATAAAATGTAGAACATTCTCTCAGGATATCTAAATCTTTAATAAGTATTGGATTATTTGAGTTCTTAATGGAATTTATCTTTTTAAGTTCTTGTTTGGCCTTTAAATAATTAGCTAAGCGTTTTCCTGTCTTATTCTGACCTTCAAAATATCTAGCATTTTTGTCTGAGAATTATTGAGGAAGCCTGAATGGTAGATAGTTTATTACATTGAAGTTTTGCTAGTATAAGGATGTGAAGAGAATCAAGAGATTTGGATTGGTAAAATGTGTGTTCTAGATTATTTGATTTCCTTTAGTAAGGATTTGGAAACGTTGTCAGCTTGTTTCTTTTTGCATTGCACATAGTGTAGAATGAAACCTCTTGCAGAGGTTTTAAAGAAATCTCATAATGTATGTAATGGAGTGTCTTGAGGGGTATTAAATGTAAAGAACTCACTAATGAAGTTTGGGAATTGTGTGTTAAATGTGGGATTAAAAAAAGGGAATTAATAAATATCCGTCTTTTTGGGTGAGGTTGAATTGATAATAAATCAAAATCAGCAATGGTGGGAGCGTGATCAGAAAACAAGATAGAACCAATTTCTGCATGGATAAGGTTTTGAGCTAGTGATTTGGAGGTGAAGATATAGTCAACCATAGATTGAGTGCCGAGCACTGGGGAGAAGAAGGTATATTCCCTTGTAGAAGGGTTAGCAATTCTCCATGAATCAAACAATGACTTTTGTGTTATGGTTGAAAAAAAGGATATATGCATTTTAGAGGGAATAAATTTGTCTTTAGAAGGTCCATCTAAAATTGGGTCAGCAATCTGATTACAATCAACTTCCAAAATACAATATTCACCAGTAATCTTCAAGATTTGTTTAGTGATATCAGACCAAAAGGAGTTATTTAACGTCGGTGGACCATAAACATTGACGATTGAGAGAAGGATTTTGTTGATATATAGATCAACTGTAATCCACCTACCCTCTGTGTCAGTAGATTGTGATGTAGTTGCAACATTCAATTTTTTTAATGAGAATTATAGTACCATTTTTCTTCTGTACAGCAAGAGAGACAAGTACATGACCAACTCAATGTTTCTTGATTTTTTTTTTATTCTTTGTCGCTTAACCGTGATTCTTGAAGAAGTGCAATGTCTGTGTGTAATTTGGATAAGTGTAAGAGAACTTTTATTTAGGATTATTTAGACCCTTAACATCCGAGGAGATCACTCTGAATAATAACAAGAAGAAAATGGTAGAATAAAACAGTGCTTACAATAATATGAACAATAAATTGAAGAGTGAAATGTAGAACTTGAAAATAAAAAGGAGCTTCTGTAAAATTGAAAGTGCAAAGAGTATGAGAAAAGACAGTACAGAGATTGGCAGAAGAGATGAAAAGTTAAAAGGATAGATTAAACAGATAATGAATATGAAGAAAAAGACAGTGCAGGTCATATAACTGACGACTGTAGACATACCTAGGGGAAGAAAATCCAAGAGAGCACAGGGTGCGGGGGAAACCACGGAAGGTAAGAGACTCCAGACTGTCATCAGGGGAATACATCATGGTATGAAGAGAAGCTGTAAAGAAGACATATTGTTAACCAGGTGAAATACATATAGGAACAAAATATAAGCAAATGCTGTATAAAGTTAAAGAAGAATGATCAATTGTTAATTATTCCATTAAGTCTTCTCCACATTGTTGAAGAAAGGATTTTAACTTTGCAAGGTCATCATACGTCGTTGTATTGTCTTTGTAGGTTACTTTAAAACGGTAAGGGTGAATGAGACCGTATCTAGCATTGATAGCTGTGAGCTGTGGAAAATGATCCAGAAATTGTTTGAGTCCTTGAGCTGTAAAATTTACAATGTCTTGAGTAAAATAAAGTTTATGCGCAGACCATATTATTTGCTGCTTAATTTTTGATGCATTAAGAACCGTGATGAGGTCACCGTGTTCCAAAAGCAGGAAGATAACACCTCTGGGTTTAGAAGAGGTTCTGGGACCCAACCTATGAGCCTGATGGATGTTGAGAGAGGTAGACAGAGAAAGATCCAGAACTTTCAGAATGAATGCTTTAAAGAATAGGAGGGGGTCATAGCCTCCCACATTTTGCGGTAGACTATAAGTTTGCATATTATTTCTCCATTTCTTTTTTCGAGATCTTCAGTGTGTCTTTTTAACTCATTTATTTCCAATTGCAGTTTGTGATTTGTAGATGTAGAGTCTCGGATATTATTGACCCGTTGTTCTAGATCAGAGACATGTCTGTCCATGAATTTCCATTTATCCTCAAGATTATAAAGTGTCTTAGTAGTACATCCCATGAAAGGCTTCAGTGCTCATATTTCCTATAGTATCAGTTCCATAGAGCAGTGGAGAATGCTTTACTGGAAATGGAGGATCCTCCTTTGGATGCTAATTTGAAGAAGAAGGTAAAGATTTGGCTGACATTGGAGATTTAGGAATTACTACAGGCGCGGGATCTGCTAGAAGGACCTGTGCTTCCGCCATGGATACTTTAGAGTTATTGCTTGAAGATGAGAAGAAGTTGTGACCTTGTGAGAAGGCAGAATAAGAGATATGTGGTGGCGTCCAGTGATTTATTCTCCCCACAAAATGAATAACCAAGTAAACTTGAGTACAAATGCTCCACTGAGTGTGATATTGGGCTGGGAGAAAATAATATCATATCATCTGTAACAGTATTTCTGAGAATTAAATAAATAGTGTAATGTGAGTGTTGGAAAGTGGATTATTAGTAGTGGTAAATATGCAACCACCACTGGCAATAAGGCAACTAACACAGTGTATGGTTCAGTATAGGTCTCAATAAATTATTCCCCTATTCCCATGCTCAACCCTACGTAGCTTGGCTGTGAGCTGGCAAGCTTAACTTAGGACACAGGTATGTAAAGCATTTAAAAACACCAATTCAGTAAATAATTAAGACACAACACACAATAAAAATACTGTACCAATTTATAAACATAGTAAATATTTGTATCTTTAAAATGACACCATAACAACAAACATCAATTGTAGGGACCCAGAGATATGAATTTTTAAAGATTAAACACTTTCTAGCACTTAGAAACCTATAGCGCCACTGTGGGACATTTGGTCGCGCTTGACTGGGACAAAGTCAAACTTTCAGCTTGCCCACAGTTGAACCCTGCGCAGATACACTGAGTGGGAAGCCCCGGTCAAAATGTTACCTTCGAACTTAGAAACTTTTCTGGAGCTTTTTCCGCTGGGGTTCCTCGATGCTCTTCACCAGCCACTTATCACTTCATCAAAGAAGCCTGGCTAATCCTGTTAACTCTGACCAATCAGGGAAGACTGCATGAAAGCTGAATTTTGGCTTACAGACAAGAAAGTCTTATAACTTCTTGCTGTACAAGTTATGATAAATTCAACAATAGCATAATGTTAGATTTAGCAATACCATTATCCTAAGTCTTTGAATGATATTTTTTCAATTCCTAGCAATATTTATGTGTTCATAAACCATTGCAATGTTATCCTATGGGGCTAGGTATCTACAATGGGAAAACTGAAATGTGCAATTTCTCCATCACCAGGGAATATAAAACATATTTTGTAAGGGCCCTGCTTATAGTTAAAGGATCCCCACCCCTGAGTCACCTAGGGGAGACCTTGGGGTCCTGACTATGCTAAAATAGTGTTGATCCTCTCTCCACAGTTATAGCACCAACGTTGATTTTGGGAGGCACTTTACTACAATGGGTGAAGTGAAATGTGCAATTTCTCTATCCCCAGGGCATTTAAAACATATTTTATAAGGACCCTGCTCATGATTACATGACCCCCACCCCTGTGACACCCAGGGGAGACCCTGGGGGTACTGAACATGCACAAATATTGCAGATTATCACTTTTTAAGTGCCCTTACCACTGAATTCGAGTTTGCAGGTAATTTACATTTAAAAACAGTGCTATAATGCAGGACTGCTTTTAAAATGACCTCAGGCGCTGAGCAGTGCACACATGCAAGTGCAAAAAGGGCTGCTGGCCTCCAAACTGCAATGCCCTATTATATACTAGGGACTTAAAGGTAGTAATAATCCCCCCTGCCCTATTATCTAATAGGGACTTATAGAGTAGGTCATGCCAATCATAGGTGTACCTTAATACATAGTGTACCCTAATGCATGTGTGTGTTTTCACTTGTGTTTTCAACATAGCAGTGTGTGTTTTCAACATAGCACTGGCCCTTGGCCTGCCCAGAGCAAAGCCCAAGGCACTCTCACAGACAACCATCATCCAGGGGTCTTAAATGGGGCAAAAGGTGGGAGGACACTGCAAACAGGTCCTGATTTCCAACAATGAGGAAGCCATATAACATATAGCTAAAAGAATTTCATAAAGCATATATATTATGATGTGAGTCAGTTAATACATGCTGAAGAAATTATAATGGCGATCATGGCAAAATAATAGCATAGCAAGTAAAAGGAAAAATAGTACCTCTGAAAGTGGTGAGCAGTGGAAGGACACTGGGCAAGGGAAGCTATACTTGGACCATGCTCTAGAGCAGGAACAAGCACAGAAACAGGCAGTGAAGCTGGAACTTACTGACCAAAGAAAAGCAAGGAAATGAGAGTGTTGATGAAACCAAACAATGGCAAGAAATGCTCAGGTGTTAAGCCCCTTAAATAAACAAAATGTCTAGCAAGCAACAGCATATGCGCTTTCTCAAGCAAGACCTACAGTATAGAGTGTGGAGGCGGACGCAATGGGGGCGAGGGAGCAAACTGTCAAAGAGGTGGAGGTGCCCTCCAAACATACTGAAGGGCATAAACCAACCTACAGTGCACCAAAAACATTTCTGTCCTGCCAGAGGGAAACAGCTTTTACCTTGCAGCTTTTTCTATACAATACCTTTACAACACAGTTTTTAACATGAAGGTAAGTACCACACAGGTAAGAATTTGTACTTTTACCGCACAGC
This sequence comes from Calotriton arnoldi, assembly GCA_963921515.1. NCBI lineage: Eukaryota > Metazoa > Chordata > Amphibia > Caudata > Salamandridae > Calotriton > Calotriton arnoldi. The sequence continues at coordinate 614,402 of CAWUFW010008351.1, forward strand.
ACTTTATCATGCAGGTAAGTATTTTTTTTAAATGACATCTGTTGTAAAGACAAACACTGTGTAGTTTTGTAGAAAAGGTTTATTCCGTAATGAGCACCACCAACAGACACTGCCAGCTCTCCGGTCTCCAGCTTCTAACTGCCTCAGCTCAGGCATCACCATGGAGACTGAAATACCAGGAGCGAGCTGGAATTTATTGATAAACAATTCTAAACAATTCTAGCTAATACAACACATCCCCTATACTAATAATAAGAAAAGAAAGAAGAAAGGAAGAAACAAAAGAATAAGGAAAAGAAATCATACAATTAAGAGACATTCATATCATAATCCCTAAAACGCATAGGAACACGATGTGATCTAGAAGGAAATCTCCTAGTGAAAGTAGCATCTGAATTAAGTTGGTCAGTACCAGGAAAACTAGAGTCAGAACATGAAGGAAAAGACGACTTGTCACCATTGAAGCTAACAAGTCTTGACATGTTCCACTTGCTTCCATTTTGCATTGTCACAACATTTCTCTGGATTGAAGTAATGATAAAAGGACCCATAAATTCAGTGACACCCTTCTTCTGCCACCTGGGTTTCTTGACCAACACCCACTCACCCACACTCCACAATCTAGGTTTCACAGAATATTTAAAATCATATCTCTCTTTATATTTCTTTTGATAAGACTTGATTCTGGAATCCACCACATCTCTATCCATGGAAATAATATTTTGAAAAGGCAACCAACCTGGGTTCAACTTGGAGTGAGCTTGTCTGCCTCGTAACACTTGAAAAGGAGAACACTGCATGACATAGTTAGCAGTGGTGCGATGAGCCCACCAAGTATCACGCAAAACGTCTTTAAGAGGAACTTTTGCTTCCAAAGCTCTTTGTACACAACCTTTAACAACTCTGTTCATACGTTCCGCAAGACCATTGGCTTGTGGAGAATAAAGAGCTGTTTTAAGATGAGTTATTCCAAAGTCATCTAGAACATTTTTCATATCCTGAGAAGTAAACTGTACGCCATTGTCAGTAATTAGACATTTTGGAATACCTTCACAAGCAAATTCATCCTTGAGAAAGTCAAGAATTACTCTAGTGTTGACTGTGCTTACACACCTGGTAGAGACCCATTTTGAAGTGTAATCAACTAAGAGAATGACAAACCTTTCTGAAGGCCCCAATACCTCAAAGGGACCCATCAAATCCAAGCCCAGCTTTGTCCAAGGTTCACGCGGAACCTCCACAGGTGACAAAGGAGCAGAATTGATGACCTTCGACTTGTCATTAGAAGCACATTGGTAACAATCTTTGACTACCTCCTCAACATGATGATCCATGCCTGGCCACCAATATCTCTCACGCAACCGAGCCTTGGTAAGACTCCTTCCCAAGTCTCCTTCATGCGCAAGGTTAACAAGTTTGGGTCTCAAACCCAAAGGAGGTATTAACCTCTCACCACGCATCAACTCATCTTGCAAAAGGGTTAACTCATCCCTAATGGACGAAAAAAGGCATAAGGTCAGTACTAACACTTTTACTACATGTAGGCCATCCTTTTACGACCAAATCCATAACAACAGGTAAAAGAGAATCATGAGACTTAGCTTCAGTCCATTCATCTCGTGTGATGGCTGGCTCCTTAACCCAACAAATACTCAAAGATTCAGCATCACCATAATCTTCCTGAACTTGAATAGGCAGCCTTGACAAACAGTCAGCAGCTTTATTAGCAGAACCAGGCAAATACTGCACCTGAAAATTGAACTCTTCTAGACCTTCACTCCAACGCTTTAATCTTGGAGTCAACCTTTCACTCTCCATGCAAGAGAATACCTGCACCAATGGGCGATGATCGGATCTCACAATAAAGAAGATCCCCCATAAGTAAAATTTAAAATGTCTAACATCCCACACAATTGCAAGTGCTTCTCTTTCTATGCATGAGTACTGTTGTTCAGCCTTTTTTAGCGCTCTTGATGCAAATGCAACTACTTTTTCAACACCAGCATCCACTTGAGTGAGCACCGCACCCAAACCAGACAAACTTGCATCAGTAGTGAGAAAAGTTTTTTTTTTAGAGTCGAAATGACCAAGATTAGGCATTTCACTGATTGCACATTTAACAGAAGAAAAAGCAGCATTACAATCCTCATTCCACACAAATTGGGTTCCCTTTTTGAGTAAAGTCCTAATTGGTTCAACAACAGTTGCAAATCCCTTGACAAACTTTGCATAGAACTCAGCTAGACCAAGAAAGGACCTGACTTGCTCCTTGTCAGTTGGAGCAGGAGCATCAATAATGCTTTTGGCAAGCTCAAGTTTTGGATGGATGCCCTCCCCAGAAATCACATGACCTGGATATGTGACTGAAGACACACCAATTTTACATTTCTGTTTGTTGACAGTGAGCCCTTTGTCAGACAGTCTTATAAGAACCTTCCTTAATATGGTGTCATGTTCATTGTCATTTTTACCATAAACCAGGATATCATCTTGGAAAAATAATATATTTGGCATATCACCTAGCACCATCTTCATGACACGTTGGAAACAGGCTGCAGCTGACGCTAAACCCAAAGGCATTCTGACAAAGCGAAAAGCACCCAACGGTGTCACGAAGGATGTAAGATGTTTAGAGTCTTGGTGAAGTGGCACTTGGTGATATGCCGAAGACAAATCAAGTACAGAAAAAACCTTAGCCCCATTGAGCAAAGTGATGGACTCAGCAATGTTGGGGAGGGGTTGGCGGTCCACCCATATCCATTTATTGAGACCCCTCAAGTCCACACACATCCTAATGCTCTTTCCACCATCTTTGGGTGCCAAAACCACTGGGGCCAACCATTCAGATGACTCAATTTCCTCTATGACATTTAAACTGATCAATCTCTCTAGTTCAACTTTCAGGGGAGTCATCATTAAATTTGGAACTTTCCTTACTTTGTGCACACAAGGCACAGCATTCTGTTTGAGAATAATACGATGCTAAAAGTCTTTCAACAAACCAAGCTTGTCAGTGAAAACTTGTGGAAATTCCTCAAAGAATTTGTTGGAATTTAAATTGTAATCTGCCAACATGACTTGATCAGAAGCTTTGAGAGCGTTGGGATTAAGAATTATACCCAAATCCCTTTGGTGCCTCCACCCCAAAAGATTGCCTCCACGATGTGCAACATATATTTTCCCAATGGTTTCCCTGCCTTTGAAGTGTATTCTCATTACTGTATAACCAGATACATCTATACGTGCTCCCCATAACTCACAGGGTTGATATCAGGTGGAAGCAACTGAATATCAGGAAATGAAATGTTCCATAACTCAATGCCAATCATTGTGAAGGGAGAACCTGAATCTGCTAGCACAACAAATAATTTTCCTCCAATTTCAACATCACATTCTGGCATACATATAGGGTCTGCATCCACCACACCATCACTTCTTACATTAGACACAACCATTGTTGGCCTGACAGTTATAGTTTCAACACTATCTACGGTGTGGACTTTCCCACTAGACCTACAGACCCTAGCATAGTGGCCCTTAATACCGCATTTAAGACAAGTGGCATTTTTAGCATAACAATTAGGAAAATTTGAAGCATGGTTAAAGCTCCCACAGCGATAACATTTCATTTTGCCTTGCTCAATATGAGTTTTTCCTTTAGGAAATTGAATTACTTTACAAATATTGTCTACTGAATTCTGTTGAGCATCTGTAAGTGAAACTTCGTGGATGTTGCTAGGTGTGAGAGTATTTTCAGTTGCTGGTTTTGGTGTTTTCATTTCTTTCACCCATCCAGAAGTGTTCTCTACACCTTCAACAATAGCAATTGCTTCCTTAAGCGAGGATTCCGTGACAAAGTTTCTCTTGAACCCTAGAGTTGTTAGTGCATCTGACTAGCTGATCACGAATTAAAGATTCTGTTAAATCGCCAAATTCGCAAGTTCGAGCTAGTGTTTTTAAAGATGCAACATAATTTCCCACTTTTTCATTAGGCTCCTGGATTCTCATGAAAAATGTATGCCTTTCAAGAACAACGTTAATACGTGGGCCAAAATAAGTCTCCAGCATCTTCATGGACATTTCAAATACATCTGCAACTTGATCATCCCCTTCTCCAATAGTGAGTTCATCAATACTTTCATAAATATTACGACCTTCAATGCCTAAATTGTGAAGGAGAATAGCTTGTTTTCTATACGCTGAAAACCTTTCACCACCAATAGCCACTAAGTAGGAGTCAAATAGTTTCTTCCATCTCTTCCATGGAAGTAAAGGCTCACCTTTTTCACATAAAAATGCAGGAGGTTGATTCATGGATGTAGTGGACATATTGGTGAAGCGTGTGAAAATCAAAGAACAACGAAAGCAAAAGGAGTGAAACGCGATGTTCACTCGAGTTAATGGTTGTGAGGAAAATTGAACCGCAGCTCGAACAATAACAGTTGCCATGGAGACGATAAACAAAATGGCTGCACGTCGTAACGTAGCGTGCCGTGATGACGAGCCGATTATTTGCAGGAAGACGCTCGAGCGGGGAGAGCGCGAGTACAGCACAAGACAGGCGCGAGTCACCCGCGAGCAGCCAAGTCCGTGGTTGAAAGATAAAGGTAATTTTCAATATAATTACCAGTCCGCGTAGACGTAGTCCAAGAACCAGATGAGTCACTTGAGAACAAATACAACAAAGTCCGTAGGGTTGCTGGCAGTAAATCCAATTTCAGGAAAGAAATAAAATATACGTGGGTTCACGGGGAAGTTGGTGGTGAATAGGCTTGTCCCCCACAAGCGTCGTCGTCGCCAGTGTTGTAAAGACAAACACTGTGTAGTTTTGTAGAAAAGGTTTATTCCGTAATGAGCACCACCAACAGACACTGCCAGCTCTCCGGTCTCCAGCTTCTAACTGCCTCAGCTCAGGCATCACCATGGAGACTGGAATACCAGGAGCGAGCTGGAATTTATTGATAAACAATTCTAAACAATTCTAGCTAATACTACAACATCCTTTTAAGAAGGTGAGGAGGGTTACTTAATAGGATAGTATGATATGGCATGGCCTGTCATGGTACAGTATGGTATGGTATGGTATGGTATGATATGGTAAGGTACGGTATGTCCTGTCATTTTTTATGATGGTATACTATGGGCTGTTATTGTATGTTATGGTATAGCTGTTACTGTATTTTGTACGATATGGTATGGACTGCCATTGCATTGTATGGTATGATTTGTTATTGTATAATACGATATGTTATGGTCTGATATTGTATAGAACGGTATAGTATGAAATGTCATGGCCTCTTATTGTTTAGTATATTATGGCATGAGCATGCTATGGTGTGGTATTGAGACATACAACCTATGAACTGCTACCATGCATTTAGGCAAGTGCCGATCTAACCAGTTGGTAGAATTTAAAACATGTAATTTACATTGGCTTTAACAAAATGGTTTTTAAGGTGGCATTACAGGGAATGCGCCCAAAATGAGTACGAGTCATATACACAAGCACTCTTAGTGAATGCTACAGCAGGTAACTTTATTAAAATATAATACATTGTGTTGTCATGCGGCTTGGAACAAACTGGCCAGAGAAAAGCAGCCTACTGGAAAGAGAAGCTTTGAAAAATCTGGAAAACAAACAACGAGTGAGGGAGAAGCAAGCCCAAGACAAAGAAAGCAAAAACGAAGAGGAATATAAGCAGCTAAAAAGCTAAATAGAGCAGCATAGGAGCCTGTAAGAACATACACACAAACAATACTCACTCACACAAAAATAAATGTACCACAATTCGAAGGCAAGCAGTGCAGAAGAACACTGAACAAGAAATGAACAAGTACTTGGTCTATGCTCCAGGGAAGAAAACAAAAACACGGAAACTAATAAAGCCAACATGCGCAGACTCCACTTTACCATTGAAGAGGAGGAAAATAAGAGTGACAATGAAGCCAACCGAAGGTAAGTAATGAGTAGGTTAAAGCCCCTTTTTTAGAGTTTTTTTTTTTTAAAGAATAGATCATCGCAGGTGACAGCGCATGCTTGGCGTCTCAGATGGAGAACTTAAATCTGCACAGTCACCAAAAATCAGTGCCCAGCACCTGCACAAATTAATCACTGTCGGGCTGATTATGATAGCTCCAGAGGGATAGTTGCAATATATTGCATCCAATAACGTTTGACTCCCCTGCGCAAACGCCTGTTTTTGCGAGCCAACTGTAACCAGGCCCTGAGTGTAGTTCGGTTGAATGTCTTGTCCTCAAGACCTCAGCATGATGGATGGGAAATGCAGTTCACCCTACTGCCATGTAAAGTGGTTTGGGGTCCCAGCTGTTGGACGGTGCACTATCCATGCAAAACCGGCCTGTGTGCTCATACTGCACCCTACTTAGGCAGGCTTGGGCCTCGCGCTCGCCGTGCATCAATTGCATGTCATTGTGTCGTGCACGCTACGCTCCCACTGCAGAGTGGAGTGACAGTGAGTGACCCCGGCGCGCGGGATGGGCCGGTCCTGGGTAGCGCTCTGCTGCCTGCTGGTCCTCTCACCCGGGCTCTGCCTGCAGGAGGAAGCCGCCCGCCAGCAAGAGGGCAAACCTCCCGTGAGTACCAATCTATGTGCGGGCCTGTCGATTCATGAAACTCACCGTTACCGCAGTGGATAATAAATTCAATATTAAGAAATATTGGTCAGTTGATATGTCATTATGTTTCAGGAGAGAGACTTAGATGTCCCTGATTTGTTGGCGATTTAAAGGGCATTTAAAGGCCATCAGTGGCGGAATGCAATTATGCAGGACATAGAATGTGTTTACTTTTATTAAAGGGCCAAAAATATAGGATTTCTGGAACTCTTTCAGCCTGGAAGGCATTGAGGGCATTTCATTTCACTCTGGCCAGTTAAGATGAACGGGCCATTGTTCCTGCTCTTTCTAAAATAATTTCTAACACGGATGTGGTGCATTTAATAAGTTAATACGGCAAACGTTTGGGATGAGGTTAGAAAAAACACTTTGTAAATTGTGACCTAAATTATTCCCATTGTGGGCATTTTGACCTATGGGATACAGCTGGGCACAAAAACAGCCTGATGTAAATAGCGTTTGTGCAGGGAATGGGTGCGGCTTTGAACTTCTCTTAGGAATAATGCGCATACATGTTTTTTACCCCCTGTATGATTGTATTGTTACCCCAGTTTCTACATTTGTCCTGATTCTTCCCAATAGACGAAACGTGTTGTTGAGAATGGGGTGCGACCACAAGCAGCTCCCTTTACACTGACTCCTAGTAGGCACTGATGCTAAAATAGGCACGCATTTTTAGGGTCTGGCTACAGACAGCTTTCTCTGCCTGGCAGTATCCTGATGGAATCACTACATACAACACACACTAAGCAGCACTATACAGAAAGAGCCTCCGAGGTATAGATCTTCAGCCATTGGATGTTGCTAACCAATTCGCCGATAGTTACAATTTTTCAGCAGTTGCAGCTTTGAGCAATCATTGACAAAAGTAGTCCTTTTTTCTGTTTTGGGGTTGTAACGTCATTATCTATATGTGTGACCGGTATTCCCTCGATCCTCTTGCCGGCCACTCTTCCCACCTTTGAGCACCCAGCAGGCTACGTCATTCTGCCCCTGCTGCTCCTCCCTCTTCCCCAGAATGCTCTGTACTAGTCGGCACACCCGGCAGGTCCCTTCTTCCTGATCCAGCAGGGCTACTCATTACCTATTGAAGGGATCTGGCGGGCCCCCTCCTGTTGCCCCCATGCAGACCCACTTAGGCCCAGAGATGATAAATCTAACTTGCCTGACTTTAATGTGTTAACAGGTGCCACAGTAATGATAAAAGGACCCATAAATTCAGTGACACCCTTCTTCTGCCACCTGGGTTTCTTGACCAACACCCACTCACCCACACTCCACAATCTAGGTTTCACAGAATATTTAAAATCATATCTCTCTTTATATTTCTTTTGATAAGACTTGATTCTGGAATCCACCACATCTCTATCCATGGAAATAATATTTTGAAAAGGCAACCAACCTGGGTTCAACTTGGAGTGAGCTTGTCTGCCTCGTAACACTTGAAAAGGAGAACACTGCATGACATAGTTAGCAGTGGTGCGATGAGCCCACCAAGTATCACGCAAAACGTCTTTAAGAGGAACTTTTGCTTCCAAAGCTCTTTGTACACAACCTTTAACAACTCTGTTCATACGTTCCGCAAGACCATTGGCTTGTGGAGAATAAAGAGCTGTTTTAAGATGAGTTATTCCAAAGTCATCTAGAACATTTTTCATATCCTGAGAAGTAAACTGTACGCCATTGTCAGTAATTAGACATTTTGGAATACCTTCACAAGCAAATTCATCCTTGAGAAAGTCAAGAATTACTCTAGTGTTGACTGTGCTTACACACCTGGTAGAGACCCATTTTGAAGTGTAATCAACTAAGAGAATGACAAACCTTTCTGAAAGCCCCAATACCTCAAAGGGACCCATCAAATCCAAGCCCAGCTTTGTCCAAGGTTCACGCGGAACCTCCACAGGTGACAAAGGAGCAGAATTGATGACCTTCGACTTGTCATTAGAAGCACATTGGTAACAATCTTTGACTACCTCCTCAACATGATGATCCATGCCTGGCCACCAATATCTCTCACGCAACCGAGCCTTGGTAAGACTCCTTCCCAAGTGTCCTTCATGCGCAAGGTTAACAAGTTTGGGTCTCAAACCCAAAGGAGGTATTAACCTCTCACCACGCATCAACTCATCTTGCAAAAGGGTTAACTCATCCCTAATGGACGAAAAAAGGCATAAGGTCAGTACTAACACTTTTACTACATGTAGGCCATCCTTTTACGACCAAATCCATAACAACAGGTAAAAGAGAATCATGAGACTTAGCTTCAGTCCATTCATCTCGTGTGATGGCTGGCTCCTTAACCCAACAAATACTCAAAGATTCAGCATCACCATAATCTTCCTGAACTTGAATAGGCAGCCTTGACAAACAGTCAGCAGCTTTATTAGCAGAACCAGGCAGATACTGCACCTGAAAATTGAACTCTTCTAGACCTTCACTCCAACGCTTTAATCTTGGAGTCAACCTTTCACTCTCCATGCAAGAGAATACCTGCACCAATGGGCGATGATCGGATCTCACAATAAAGAAGATCCCCATAAGTAAAATTTAAAATGTCTAACATCCCACACAATTGCAAGTGCTTCTCTTTCTATGCATGAGTACTGTTGTTCAGCCTTTTTAGCGCTCTTGATGCAAATGCAACTACTTTTTCAACACCAGCATCCACTTGAGTGAGCACCGCACCCAAACCAGACAAACTTGCATCAGTAGTGAGAAAAGTTTTTTTTTAGAGTCGAAATGACCAAGATTAGGCATTTCACTGATTGCACATTTAACAGAAGAAAAAGCAGCATTACAATCCTCATTCCACACAAATTGGGTTCCCTTTTTGAGTAAAGTCCTAATTGGTTCAACAACAGTTGCAAATCCCTTGACAAACTTTGCATAGAACTCAGCTAGACCAAGAAAGGACCTTACTTGCTCCTTGTCAGTTGGAGCAGGAGCATCAATAATGCTTTTGGCAAGCTCAAGTTTTGGATGGATGCCCTCCCCAGAAATCACATGACCTGGATATGTGACTGAAGACACACCAATTTTACATTTCTGTTTGTTGACAGTGAGCCCTTTGTCAGACAGTCTTATAAGAACCTTCCTTAATATGGTGTCATGTTCATTGTCATTTTTACCATAAACCAGGATATCATCTTGGAAAAATAATATATTTGGCATATCACCTAGCACCATCTTCATGACACGTTGGAAACAGGCTGCAGCTGACGCTAAACCCAAAGGCATTCTGACAAAGCGAAAAGCACCCAACGGTGTCACGAAGGATGTAAGATGTTTAGAGTCTTGGTGAAGTGGCACTTGGTGATATGCCGAAGACAAATCAAGTACAGAAAAAACCTTAGCCCCATTGAGCATAGTGATGGACTCAGCAATGTTGGGGAGGGGTTGGCGGTCCACCCATATCCATTTATTGAGACCCCTCAAGTCCACACATATCCTAATGCTCTTTCCACCTTCTTGGGGTGCCAAAACCACTGGGGCCAACCATTCAGATGACTCAATTTCCTCTATGACATTTAAACTGATCAATCTCTCTAGTTCAACTTTCAGGGGAGTCATCATTAAATTTGGAACTTTCCTTACTTTGTGCACACAAGGCACAGCATTCTGTTCGAGAATAATACGATGCTCAAAGTCTTTCAACAAACCAAGCTTGTCAGTGAAAACTTGTGGAAATTCCTCAAAGAATTTGTTGGAATTTAAATTGTAATCTGCCAACATGACTTGATCAGAAGCTTTGAGAGCGTTGGGATTAAGAATTATACCCAAATCCCTTTGGTGCCTCCACCCCAAAAGATTGCCTCCCCGATGTGCAACATATATTTTCCCAATGGTTTCCCTGCCTTTGAAGTGTATTCTCATTACTGTATAACCAGATACATCTATACGTGCTCCCCCATAACTCACAGGGTTGATATCAGGTGGAAGCAACTGAATATCAGGAAATGAAATGTTCCATAACTCAATGCCAATCATTGTGAAGGGAGAACCTGAATCTGCTAGCACAACAAATAATTTTCCTCCAATTTCAACATCACATTCTGGCATACATATAGGGTCTGCATCCACCACACCATCACTTCTTACATTAGACACAACCATTGTTGGCCTGACAGTTATAGTTTCAACACTATCTACGGTGTGGACTTTCCCACTAGACCTACAGACCCTAGCATAGTGGCCCTTAATACCGCATTTAAGACAAGTGGCATTTTTAGCATAACAATTAGGAAAATTTGAAGCATGGTTAAAGCTCCCACAGCGATAACATTTCATTTTGCCTTGCTCAATATGAGTTTTTCCTTTAGGAAATTGAATTACTTTACAAATATTGTCTACTGAATTCTGTTGAGCATCTGTAAGTGAAACTTCGTGGATGTTGCTAGGTGTGAGAGTATTTTCAGTTGCTGGTTTTGGTGTTTTCATTTCTTTCACCCATCCAGAAGTGTTCTCTACACCTTCAACAATAGCAATTGCTTCCTTAAGCGAGGGATTCCGTGACAAAAGTTTCTCTTGAACCCTAGAGTTGTTAGTGCATCTGACTAGCTGATCACGAATTAAAGATTCTGTTAAATCGCCAAATTCGCAAGTTCGAGCTAGTGTTTTTAAAGATGCAACATAATTTCCCACTTTTTCATTAGGCTCCTGGATTCTCATGAAAAATGTATGCCTTTCAAGAACAAAGTTAATACGTGGGCCAAAATAAGTCTCCAGCATCTTCATGGACATTTCAAATACATCTGCAACTTGATCATCCCCTTCTCCAATAGGGAGTTCATCAATACTTTCATAAATATTACGACCTTCAATGCCTAAATTGTGAAGGAGAATAGCTTGTTTTCTATACGCTGAAAACCTTTCACCACCAATAGCCACTAAGTAGGAGTCAAATAGTTTCTTCCATCTCTTCCATGGAAGTAAAGGCTCACCTTTTTCACATAAAAATGCAGGAGGTTGATTCATGGATGTAGTGGACATATTGGTGAAGCGTGTGAAAATCAAAGAACAACGAAAGCAAAAGGAGTGAAACGCGATGTTCACTCGAGTTAATGGTTGTGAGGAAAATTGAACCGCAGCTCGAACAATAACAGTTGCCATGCAGACGATAAACAAAATGGCTGCACGTCGTAACGTAGCGTGCCGTGATGACGAGCCGATTATTTGCAGGAAGACGCTCGAGCGGGGAGAGCGCGAGTACAGCACAAGACAGGCGCGAGTCACCCGCGAGCAGCCAAGTCCGTGGTTGAAAGATAAAGGTAATTTTCAATATAATTACCAGTCCGCGTGAGACGTAGTCCAAGAACCAGATGAGTCACTTGAGAACAAATACAACAAAGTCCGTAGGGTTGCTGGCAGTAAATCCAATTTCAGGAAAGAAATAAAATATACGTGGGTTCACGGGGAAGTTGGTGGTGGATAGGCTTGTCCCCCACAAGCGTCGTCGTCGCCAGTGTTGTAAAGACAAACACTGTGTAGTTTTGTAGAAAAGGTTTATTCCGTAATGAGCACCACCAACAGACACTGCCAGCTCTCCGGTCTCCAGCTTCTAACTGCCTCAGCTCAGGCATCACCATGGAGACTGGAATACCAGGAGCGAGCTGGAATTTATTGATAAACAATTCTAAACAATTCTAGCTAAAACTACAACATCCTTTTAAGAAGGTGAGGAGGGTTACTTAATAGGATAGTATGATATGGCATGGCCTGTCATGGTACAGTATGGTATGGTATGGTATGATATGGTAAGGTATGGTATGTCCTGTCATTTTTTATGATGGTATACTATGGGCTGTTATTGTATGTTATGGTATAGCTGTTACTGTATTTTGTACGATATGGTATGGACTGCCATTGCATTGTATGGTATGATTTGTTATTGTATAATACGATATGTTATGGTCTGATATTGTATAGAACGGTATAGTATGAAATGTCATGGCCTCTTATTGTTTAGTATATTATGGCATGAGCATGCTATGGTGTGGTATTGAGACATACAACCTATGAACTGCTACCATGCATTTAGGCAAGTGCCGATCTAACCAGTTGGTAGAATTTAAAACATGTAATTTACATTGGCTTTAACAAAATGGTTTTTAAGGTGGCATTACAGGGAATGCGCCCAAAATGAGGACGAGTCATATACACAAGCACTCTTAGTGAATGCTACAGCAGGTAACTTTATTAAAATATAATACATTGTGTTGTCATGCGGCTTGGAACAAACTGGCCAGAGAAAAGCAGCCTACTGGAAAGAGAAGCTTTGAAAAATCTGGAAAACAAACAACGAGTGAGGGAGAAGCAAGCCCAAGACAAAGAAAGCAAAAACGAAGAGGAATATAAGCAGCTAAAAAGCTAAATAGAGCAGCATAGGAGCCTGTAAGAACATACACACAAACAATACTCACTCACACAAAAATAAATGTACCACAATTCGAAGGCAAGCAGTGCAGAAGAACACTGAACAAGAAATGAACAAGTACTTGGTCTATGCTCCAGGGAAGAAAACAAAAACACGGAAACTAATAAAGCCAACATGCGCAGACTCCACTTTACCATTGAAGAGGAGGAAAATAAGAGTGACAATGAAGCCAACCGAAGGTAAGTAATGAGTAGGTTAAAGCCCCTTTTTAGAGTTTTTTTTTTTAAAGAATAGATCATCGCAGGTGACAGCGCATGCTTGGCGTCTCAGATGGAGACCTTAAATCTGCACAGTCACCAAAAATCAGTGCCCAGCACCTGCACAAATTAATCACTGTCGGGCTGATTATGATAGCTCCAGAGGGATAGTTGCAATATATTGCATCCAATAACGTTTGACTCCCCTGCGCAAACGCCTGTTTTTGCGAGCCAACTGTAACCAGGCCCTGAGTGTAGTTCGGTTGAATGTCTTGTCCTCAAGACCTCAGCATGATGGATGGGAAATGCAGTTCACCCTACTGCCATGTAAAGTGGTTTGGGGTCCCAGCTGTTGGACGGTGCGCTATCCATGCAAAACCGGCCTGTGTGCTCATACTGCACCCTACTTAGGCAGGCTTGGGCCTCGCGCTCGCCGTGCGTCAATTGCATGTCATTGTGTCGTGCACGCTACGCTCCCACTGCAGAGTGGAGTGACAGTGAGTGACCCCGGCGCGCGGGATGGGCCGGTCCTGGGTAGCGCTCTGCTGCCTGCTGGTCCTCTCACCCGGGCTCTGCCTGCAGGAGGAAGCCGCCCGCCAGCAAGAGGGCAAACCTCCCGTGAGTACCAATCTATGTGCGGGCCTGTCGATTCATGAAGCTCACCGTTACCGCAGTGGATAATAAATTCAATATTAAGAAATATTGGTCAGTTGATATGTCATTATGTTTCAGGAGAGAGACTTGGATGTCCCTGATTTGTTGGCGATTTAAAGGGCATTTAAAGGCCATCAGTGGCGGAATGCAATTATGCAGGACATAGAATGTGTTTACTTTTATTAAAGGGCCAAAAATATAGGATTTCTGGAACTCTTTCAGCCTGGAAGGCATTGAGGGCATTTCATTTCACTCTGGCCAGTTAAGATGAACGGGCCATTGTTCCTGCTCTTTCTAAAATAATTTCTAACACGGATGTGGTGCATTTAATAAGTTAATACGGCAAACGTTTGGGATGAGGTTAGAAAAAACACTTTGTAAATTGTGACCTAAATTATTCCCATTGTGGGCATTTTGACCTATGGGATACAGCTGGGCACAAAAACAGCCTGATGTAAATAGCGTTTGTGCAGGGAATGGGTGCGGCTTTGAACTTCTCTTAGGAATAATGCGCATACATGTTTTTTACCCCCTGTATGATTGTATTGTTACCCCAGTTTCTACATTTGTCCTGATTCTTCCCAATAGACGAAACGTGTTGTTGAGAATGGGGTGCGACCACAAGCAGCTCCCTTTACACTGACTCCTAGTAGGCACTGATGCTAAAATAGGCACGCATTTTTAGGGTCTGGCTACAGACAGCTTTCTCTGCCTGGCAGTATCCTGATGGAATCACTACATACAACACACACTAAGCAGCACTATACAGAAAGAGCCTCCGAGGTATAGATCTTCAGCCATTGGATGTTGCTAACCAATTCGCCGATAGTTACAATTTTTCAGCAGTTGCAGCTTTGAGCAATCATTGACAAAAGTAGTCCTTTTTTCTGTTTTGGGGTTGTAACGTCATTATCTATATGTGTGACCGGTATTCCCTCGATCCTCTTGCCGGCCACTCTTCCCACCTTTGAGCACCCAGCAGGCTACGTCATTCTGCCCCTGCTGCTCCTCCCTCTTCCCCAGAATGCTCTGTACTAGTCGGCACACCCGGCAGGTCCCTTCTTCCTGCTCCAGCAGGGCTACTCATTACCTATTGAAGGGATCCGGCGGGCCCCCTCCTGTTGCCCCCATGCAGACCCACTTAGGCCCAGAGATGATAAATCTAACTTGCCTGACTTTAATGTGTTAACAGGTGCCAGACCTGCAGGCTTTGCCAATGCTTGTTAACTGTTTCACATGTACTTTAATGATCCTCTAAGGGTTATCTACCCTTTACAACTAAAGGCATTAAGCATAGCTCTTATTCACAGATCCCAGAGTGTCTCCAACTTTACCCTTGCTGCCTCAATAACATTACTTCTCTTCTTTTTATTAACGTTGCCTGTTTGAATGCATTGTCGATTTTCTGCTGAGAGGCTCTTCTGTTCATTCTCGTCTCTTTCCTTAAAAGATGCTTGCTGCTGTCCCATCCAGGTTGAAAGAGTTTGCTCCTTGGGGTTTGACCAGCCCTTCCAGGTGGCGGGACCTTTCCTCCATTACCCTAATTGGACCAGAAGCTCGAACGATCCCCATGTGGGGCAGCCTTTCTAGAGCTGCCACCCTTCTGGTCAAGTGAGGCCTGACAAGTGATGTGGGCAGAGTAACCCAAATTTTCGTTTATCGCTGACCTGTGTCTATAGTAGGGGTGGGCGAAGAATTCCGCTCTGCCGGCGGAGTTCGCAGAGTTTTGCCTACTCCACAATCCACGCGGAGTTCCGAGAAACAAGACGAAATGACGCGGAGCAGAGTTTTTTCTCTCCAGCAGCTCACTAACGAACACGAGAAAAAATCGTGTGCTAAACCTCCTCCCGGCGAGATTTCTCATCGCGGGCGGTTGCGTCAGGTCGTGACCGCTCGTGTTGAAAAATCTGCTTCTCGCGTTGAGGAAGCTGCAGCTCGAGTAGAATGTCTACTCGAGTAGCAGAAAGCAGCAGCACACTCTGGCACAACACATAGTGCTGTTCGCCCTGATTTTACAGCGCGGGACAAACTCCCGGAGCTAAAAATCAGTGCAAAAGCATGACTTAACAGACTCTGCCGCTGGTGGAACTCCACGGAGCACGGCAGAGTTTTTCTGGCACGTCACGGCGTGTTGCGAAGTAAAACTCTGCGAACTCCGCCCAGGCCTAGTCTATAGTAACCCACTGGTTTTCAACTGATGCTGGTGTGCCCAGGAATTTTCTAATGAAGGATAGCTGTTTTTGGGAGATGTATTCCTGCATCATTTTTAATTGGGTGATGTCATCTCCAGTGCTGTTGTATGCGCTGATCGCTTAGAGCAAAATGAATGTGCTTAGACTTGCAATGTGAGCGAGAAATATGTGCTCCACCAAGCGGGGACATTGATTGCAAAGTAAAAATGACTTGATGTATAGACTTAAGAGCATGCTTGGTTACTTTCTTTAAAACAACAGAACTCATATTTTCATTAGTGATTCAGGTCACAATAATGCATTCAGTAATCTATGCAAGACAGGTGTTTTCGTGGGGAACAGTTGAAAAATTACATGTGGGCCCCCATATAGCAAGAGCACCTGTTCCTAAGTTAAAAGGACTATATTTTCTTCAACGAAAGAGAAAACAAGCATTTGCAATTCAATAGGTCTCGCATTTGTAAAAGTAAAACCTATTGACTTATAAATTATAATTTTTATTTATATTTTTTGGTGTGCAGTGCATGTAATACTATATACAGTGGCGTAACATATGCCCCCGCAGCCCCCATGGTGTGGGGGGTGGGAAGGGCATGAGCTCCAGGAGGCCCCCTCAGCAAAAGTAGTAGGTGGTGGGCTGAGGAGGGGGTCCCCAACCATGCACTTTGCAGGGGGGCCCACTTAAGTTTCCTTACATCACTGACTATATATGATAAGCTTTTATATGAACTGTACACTAAAGCTGTGGCTATATTAACGTAAAAATGTGAGCTGAGGTCAAATAATTAACTTAGAACACCCTCCCCAAAAGCAAAGCCTTTGCACATATGAATCATATATTCATATATACAAGTTTAACTTATATATAGGGACACACATTTTGCTTTGGTGGAAAACAATTCTTTTTCACAGATCCATACTGTGGTACTGTAAGCTAGCAGCCAAAGGGGTTGTGCTGCAGGGGGGGTTGTCCAGTGTTGTGTTTTCATGGATGTTGGGGGATACCAGTTCCACACCCCTGTACTGATATTCACCAGCTAGGGTTATAATCACCAACTACCCTTAAGGTTCTTTCAACTGAAGTAGGCCTGGAAGTAAATTTCTGTCCACTGATGCTGGCCACCATAATTGGGCAATGTCAGTGGTTTTTTGGCATTAACTCTATATGTATTTCAACTGTAGGTCCAATCACAGACATTTTATGTCAGGCAATAATTGGGCAATGTCAGTGTTTTTTGGCATTCACTTTTTATGTATTTCAACTATAGGTCCAATCACACACATTTTATGTCAGACAGGACAGACAAGCATGCACAATGATCCTTTGGAATGAGGAGGACAAATATACAAGTGTAGGGACCCCACAGAGAATGGAGGACAAATTTATAAGTGCTGCAATGCAGCTGATTGTGGAGTGCAGCTATATGACTGCAGTGATCCTATTAAAAGCATCAAACAAATAAAACAGCAGAGTGATCGTTTGGGAGCAGGAAGGCAGATATACAAGGGCAGGGATCGGATGGGCAGAGAAGGATAGAAACAAAAGCAGGCATCTGATTGACAAGTGCATTGAAACCCATGGACTGAGGGGAAC
Source organism: Calotriton arnoldi (assembly GCA_963921515.1). Lineage (NCBI taxonomy): Eukaryota > Metazoa > Chordata > Amphibia > Caudata > Salamandridae > Calotriton > Calotriton arnoldi. The sequence continues at coordinate 632,111 of CAWUFW010008351.1, forward strand.
AGATATACAAAAGGAGGGATCCTATTGGCTAAGGTGGACAAATATATGAGAGCAAAGGCCCCATGGGCAGGGGACAACAAATAAACATGGTAATGCTATTGTCTAAATAGAATAGGGATTTGGTTGACTTAAGGTAAAGAAACATAGAAGATTTGAAATGTGAAACAATAAAGTAAGGAGTGATACTAAAATAAAACAAGGATAAATACATATGTGCTCATAATCCAATGAACTGGGCATACAAAATGCAAGTTAACAATCTTATAATCCAAAGAGAGCAAATGGCCAGGAGCCAACCATCATTCTCCATTATACGAGAGATGGCAGGCCTCAGCATTAAAGCTGTGAGAAATATACAATCGCTCAGAAACATAATGCATAAACATTCCTGAGCTGAGAATGAAAAAAAGGAAAACTGTCTTCTAATGTATCACTTCTACCTTATTTAAGACACAGGCTTCCGTAAAAAAGGCGAGGCCCTTACTAAGAGGCATCCATATTTAGGTTAGGCTAAAGATCCGATTTCAAATATAATGCAGGCTGCAGTAACTGAAGATTTGCCTGAGCAAATTATGGCGTTCCTCTTGGAAGCCAGGCAAAACGCTATGTCCTTAGGAATGCCACTGATAAAAGTATAGTGCCCTGCCTGGCTCTAAGATGGTAGACTTATGTCAACCCAGCTCCCCCTACTGAGCAGTACATGTGCTGTGGTGAAGGCTCGTTCCTGTGAGGTTTGCTCTTCAAGGCGGGGGCAGTGTGAGGCCCAGGCGGAAAGGAAAAGCAATGGTCGGCGGAACATAGCGACGGTGCGACAGCTGTAAAGAGTAGGCAGCATGCCTGACAGTGTAAAGTGAGCGAGGGCAGGCGGTACCGGGCCCTGCTAATAGTGGAGGCCGCAGTGTGAGCCTCATGAATCAGCTGGTGCCTACACCCATTGTTGTAGTACGTCTGCTCCTCCGCTCGTGCTACCCCTAAACCTAGAGCTGCACTTTCAATTCTGCCGGTGTTCTTGGGCTGTGGTTATCCGGGCTTCCCTGGCAGCTGAGCCTTCCGCTTTCGCCCTGTTCTCCGGGCGGCTCCCAAGCCAAGCTCCATGCCACTGGCTCCAGGCTGCTGCTCCTATCCTCTCCCTTCTTGCAGGCTAGGGACCGCGGCATCAGCCCCGCCCGTAGACGAGGCACTAGGAGGCCCGAGTTTCATGATAAAAAAAAAAAATTAATGAAGAAAGCGGGCGTCGTGCTACAACATGAAGCACGGCACCAGTGCATATTACATTTATATGCATGGCTCCCATGAAGCGGGCGCCATGATGATACAAATAAAAACATGAAAGCGGGTGCCGTGGTGATACAGTATACCTAGCACCAAATAAAAGAAGTAGTCCTTAAACAAAACCCCTAAAAACCTTGTAGCATAAGTAAGCTGTAGTTGGCCGGTGCTCCTTGCCATAAAACCGAAATGATGTATGGGGAGCAGGAAACAAGGACAACATTGAAATGAACCAATGGCAAGCAGCAGGTAGGATTACAAAATAGACACTCTCCACCGAAAGGAGTACATCATTTCTGAAAAGGGCATGATTTTACACAACAGCACTAAACACAACAGTAATTAAAATGTAGAAAGAAGAACAAGATGGCAGTGGTAATCGCAAGCTGCTGGCACATCCGTCAAGTCTTGTAGTTAGTTCACAGTCATAATAAGTATGGTGTGCTCAAATGGATAAACACTATGCCACCATAGTAGTGTAAATTCATATATGAGAAAGATTTTGCATATATACAAACTTTTTCGATACTCCAGAGCACTACACAGGTATCGTAGTTTACGTCCGCCAATTTTGCAGATCCAATTTAATTTTTTAGAAAATACAAATTCAAAAGTTGATGGTACACAAGTCCATGAATAAAAAGCACTGACAATTAAAGTTTGTTGACACGCAGGTCTATAGATGAAACACACAGCCGACATGTGTTTCGTCGTATTGACGAGTTTTTTCAAGGCTCGTACTTGTCCGCGGTTCACCACAAGTTTAAAGTGGGAACAATGAGGAAGGACGTAGGCTCTGTCTAGCCCGATGTCCAATAACAAAGAGCCAATAACAAAGAGCCCGTAGCGGTGCTACAGGCTCTTTGTTATTGGACATCGGGCTGGACAGAGCCTACATCCTTCCTCATTGTTCCCACTTTAAATTAGTGGTGAACCTGCTTAGGCATCTCCTCACTTGTAGACTCGGGCGTCTTCCAACACTCCGGCTACAGGTAGCTTCTCTGGCTAGGGGGGCTCCGCAGTGTGTAGTTTTATACAGAACTCCAATGCTTTGCTGACAGCCAGGGTGCACCAGAACGAGGGGGCGTGTCGGTCCCAGCACCAGGCAACTTGAAACCAAATATATATACGTATATAGGGTTTCAACTTACCTGTAATTATTTTCCATGCATATGCCTTCATCATGTATGTTATGTTAAATGTATTTATTGTGTGCAGCGAATGCCCAGGGTCATCTTGGCGCTTGCTACAGAGTGCAGGAAAAGAAAACAAAAAAAAGGATGCACTTAAGTTTAAATTGTGTTAAAAAGCCATGTTTTAAGGGATTTTCTGAAGGTAAGAAGGCTGGTGGAAGATTTAATGTAGAGTGGTAAACTATTCCAAGCAGTGGAAGCAGTGAACATAAAGGTGCGGCCTGCCCAGGCTGCGCGTTCAAATCTGGGGATAGGCATGAATTTAGCAGAAGCAGATCTTAATGCCCGGTTAGGCATGTACCAGCTGAGGCTATTTTTCGGAAATAAAGGACCTTGGTCATGCAAGGCTTTGAAAACGATACAAAGAGACTTGAACATAACTCTGTGTTTACTCTGCAGCCAAATTGAGCCTTTTAACCAGTTCGGTGCGTGGATGCGCAGGAGCCGCCCAATTCAACAGTGCTCATGTGCATCGGACCTCTCGTGCATCGTCCAACCACATGGCACTGGAAATCCCTTTCAACGAAAACAGCCTCGGGAGCTGGGGAAGAGCTTCCCCAGCTCCCGAGGTTGTTCTGATAGTTTCAGTGAAATGACGATCAGCGCGATCGGCGCGCTGACGACATTTCACTGAAACCAAAACAAATGAACCAATCGGCTTGTTTCAGTTTCACTGCCTACGTGCTTGTGGGGCTATCTCAGCCCCCGACCACGTAGGCAGATGGGAGAGGTATCGCTGAAAAGGGGAGAATCTCTCCTTTCCAATGGTACCCCTTTCTGGTGGATCCCTGCTTGGGGATCGCCGCAGGAGGGCGATCCCCCAGCAGGGATCCACCCACTAGGTACCAGGGAGGGGGGAGAGGCAAGGGCTTTTGGGCAAGGCAAGGGCTTTTGATCAACCATCATACTTTCTGGCAATATTCAGTCTTTATGCCCCCCCCTAGGGAGTTGATGGGGCAATAGCCACCCCTCTGGCCCCAGGGGGGGGGGCAGAAAGCACACTAGGCACCAAGGATTTATTTTATTTACGTATATAGGGGTAGGGGCTGCCCAAAATGGGCATGCCAATGCCCCCACCCCCCTGACAAAATGCCACAGTCTTTCTGCACCCCCCAGGGAGGCAGATGGGGGCAATAGCCGCTGATCTGTCCCCCCAGGGGGCAGAAAACCCTCTAGACACCAAAGATTATGCTTTTATTATACGTAGGGGTGGGGGCTACCAGAATGGGCATGCCAATGCCCCCACTTCCCAAACAATTAGCCACAGCCTTTCGGCTTCCCCTGGGAGGCATTTGAGGGCAATAGTCCCTGATCTACCCTCCTGGGGGGGAGGGGCAGAAAACCCTCTAAGCACCAGGGATTCTGTAGTAGAGGTGGGGGATGCCTAGAATGGGCATGCCAATGCCCCCACCCCCAAAAAGAATTTGACACATTCTTCCTGCGCCCCCCCCCGGGAGGCAGATGGGGGCAATAGCCCCTTATCTGCCCCCTGGGGGCAGAAAATTCACTAGGCACCTTGGATTATGCTTTTTATTATTATACGTATGGGTGGGGGCTGCCCAGAAAGGGCATGCCAATGCCCCCACCCCCAAAAACTTTTGACACATTCTTCCTGCCCCCCGGGAAGCAGATGGGGACAATAGCCCCATATCTGCTCCCCCGTGGGGGCAGAAAGCCCACTAAGCACCAGGGATTATGTTTTTTATTATACGTAGGGATGGGGGCTGCCCAGGATGGCCATGCGAATGCCCCCAACCTCCAAAGAAATATAGCCACAGTCTTTCTGCCTCCCCCGGGAGGCAAATGGGGGCACTTGCCCCTGGTCTGCCCCCTCGGGGGGCAGAAAGCCCACTAGGGACCAGGGATTATGTTGGTTTTTTCATATGTAGGGGTGGGAGCTGCTCAGAATGGGCATGCCATTGCCTGCACCCCCAAAAAAAATTAGCCACAGTTGTTCTGCCATCCCCCGGAGGCAGATGGGGCAATAGCCCTTGATCTTCCCCCCGGGAGGGGCAGAATGACCACTAGGCACCACAGATTACGTTTTTTCATAAGTAGGGGAGGGGGCTGCCCAAAATGGGCATGCCAGTGCCCCCACCCCCAAACACAAATTGGACAGTTTTTCTTCCCTCCCTGGGAGGCAGGTGGGTGCAACTGACCCTGATCGCCCCCTCCAGGGGGGGGGGGAATTAAGCCCATTAGGCACCAGGGATTATGTGTTTTTGAATACGTGGGGTGGGGGCTGCCCATAATGGGCATGGCCATGCCTCCACCCTACATAAATGGGGACTGTTGTCTTTCTTCCTCCCCTTGGGGACAGGTGATGCAATAGCCCCCGATCTGCTCCTAGGGCGGGGCAGAAAGCCCACTAGGCACCATGGAAATGTTAATGGGCATGTCAGGCAGAAGCCCCATAGGCAAGGGTCGCTCCCCCTTTTTTTATGCATACATTTTGGCTGTTTCAGTGATATTTTTTGTTTCATCTGCCCCCAAGCATGGGCAGAAAACCACTAGAAACCAGGGAAAGTTTGTGTGTGAACTGGAGTTTGGCTGCTGGTCTGAGCATACTGACCTTTGGCTGGGATTTTGCTAGCGGTGTGTGTGGACTTGCACATGGCTAATGGTGTTTGTGGACTTGCGCTTGATGACGGTGTGTGTAGATTGGCACTTGCCTGGTGGTGTGCGTGGAGTGGCGCTTGGCTGGCGGTGTACATGGACTGGCACTTGGCTGACAGAATGCATGGATGGTGCTTGGCTGGCAGTGTGCAGGGATGGTGCCTGGCTGGTGGAGTCTGTGGGTGGCGCTTGGCTGCGGTGTGCTTGCATGGTGCTTGGATGTTGGGGTGTGTGGATTGCCGCTTGACTGGCGGTGTATGTGGACAGTCGCTTGGCTGGCAGTGTGGCTTGCATGGATCCCCCAGCGTTTTCTTACCCAGAATCCCCTGCAAACCCCAAATTTCCTTAAAAAGTCATATTTCCCTCACATTTCTATGTGGGAAAGTTGTAGGATCACCGCGCAGGTACAAGCGTTTCCCTTGGTCTCCAGAGAAAAATGATACCTCACTTGTGTGGGTGCTCAAAGTAGCATCAGCCTAAAAACGTATAAACAAACTGCCCGTTAGGACCCGCTTTGGGTCTCCCTCAATCTCTACACATTTTTGGCCCTTCCATGTCACAGGCACTTGGCCCGTCCACACAAGTGAGGTATAGTGTTTAGCGGGAGACTAAGGGGAATGCTGAGTGGTAGGAAATTTGTGCCGTGCAGTGATCCCACAACTTTCCCACACAGAAATTAGAGGAAAATGTAATACTTTAGCTAAATTTGAGGTTTGCAGAAGATTCTGGGTAAGAAAACGATGGGGGATCAATGGAAGCAACACCTCCCTGGACTCCCCAGGTGTCTAGTTTTCAGTAATGTCTGGGTTTTTTAAGTTCCTCTAGATGTCTGCAAGCCTGGGACCAAAAACACAGGCGCCCACCAATCTATCACAAAACGACCTGGTTTTTCAAGGGGATCACCTGCGTTTTTGGTCCCGGGCTCGACGGACATAGAAGGAAAACTAGAAAAAACAGGCATTTCTGTAACCTTGAAAACCCAGGGAGTCCAGGAGGTGTGGCTTGCGTAGATACCCCAATTTTGTCTTACCCAGAATCCCCTGCAAATCTCACATTTAGCTAAAAAATAATCACATTTACTCACACTTATGTGTGGGAAAGCTGTAGAATCACCGGGCCCGCACAAATTTCCTACCACCCAGCATTCCCCCAGGTCTCCCGATAAAAATGCTACCTCACTTGCGTGGGTGGGCCAAGTGCCCACAACAGGGAAGGACCCAAAACGTATTGTGGAGGCATCAAAATTAATAATCACCAAACGACCTGGTTTTTGAAAAGGGGTCACCAGTGTTTTAAGTCACGAGCTACCTACCAAACCATACAGAAATATGGGGAAAATTTTATTTTTTATCTAAATTTGAGGTTTGCAGTGCATTCTTGGTAGGAAAACGTTGGGGGATCCATGCAAGCCATACCTCCCCGGACTCCCCCACGTGTCTAGTTTTCAGAAATGTCTGGGTTTGGTAGGTTTCCCTAGATGGCCGCCGAGCCCTGGACCACAAATGCGTGTGACACTCTTGCAAAACCAGGTTGTTTTGTGATAGATAATGTTGATGTCTCCACAATATATTTTGGGCCCTTCCCTGCCGCGGGTACTTGGCACTCCCACACTAGTGAGGTACAATTTTTATCAGAAGGTTTGGGGGAATGCTGGGTGGGTGGAAGTTTTTGGCTCCCCTCAGATTCCAGAACTTTCCATCATAGAAATGTGAGGAAAATGTTTTTTCTTTTGAAAAAGTTTGAGGTTTGCAAGGGATTCTCGGTAACAGAACCTGGTGAGAGTCACGCAAATCACCCCATCCTGGATTCCCCTGGGTGTCTAGTTTTCATAAATGTACAGGTTTGCTAGGTTTCCCTAGGTGCCGGCTGAGCTAGAGTCCAAAATCCACAGCTAGGCACATTGCAATAAAAGGGTCAGTTTTCACTGGAAAAATGTGATGTGCTCACGGTGCGTTTTGAGCCGTTTCCTGTTGCGGACACTAGGCCTACACACACGGAAAACAGCCTTTACAACGCGGTTGTTACATCGCGTTACCTTTACAACGCAGATGTTACAACAACTGCGTTGTTACAACGCGATGCCTTTACATCGCAAGTCATTAGATCGACTTGCTCTAGATGGCACTCCAACCTAAGGAAAAGTATAATTTACTATTCCAACACCTTCCCTACTGTTGCGCAGGCTGGAGTTTGAATAGTAAATTATACTATTCCTAAGGTTGGAGCGCCATCTAGAGCAAGTCTATCTAATGACTTGCGTTGTAAAGGTATCGCGTTCTAACAACGCGGTCGTTGTAACGACCGTGTTGTAATGGAACGCGATGTAATAGCATGCGTTGTAACATGCTATATTCACACACACAAGTGAGGTACCATTTTTATTTGGACACTTCAAGAAATGCTGAGTAAGTGGAAGTTTGTGGCTCCCTGCAGATTACAGAACTTTCCATCACAGAAATGTGAGGACAATGTGTTTATTTTTACAAAGTTTGAGATTTGCAAGGGATTCTGGGTAGCAGAACCTAGTGAGAGCCACACAGGTCACCCCATCCTGAATTTCGCTGGATGTCTAGCTTTAAAAAATGTACAGGTTTGCTAGGATTCCCTAGGGGCCGGCTGAGCTACGGTACATAATTCACAGCTAGGCACATTGCAAAAAAAGGGTCAGTTATCACTGGAAAAATGTGATGTGCCCACGTTGCATTTTGGGCCGTTTCCTGTCACAGGCTCTAGGCCTACCCACACGAGGTACAATTTTTATCGGGAGACTGGGGGGAATGCTGGGTGGGTGGAATTGTGTGCCTCCCGCAGATTCCTTCCATCACAGAAATGTGAGAAAAATGTGTTTTAAAAAAATAAAGTTTGAGGTTTGCAAGGGATTCTGGGTAACAGAACCTGGTGAGAGCCACATAAGTCACCCCATCCTGGATTCTCTTAGGTGTCTAGTTTTCAAAAATGTACAGGTTTGCTAGGTTTCCCTAGGTACCGGCTGAGCTAGGGTCCGAATTCCACAGCTAGGCACCTTGCAAAAAAAAGGATCAGTTTTCACTGGAAAATTCTGATGTGCCCACATTGCGTTTTGGGGTGTTTCCTGTCACTGGCCCTTGGCCTACCCACACAAGAGAGGTACCCTTTTTTATCGGGAGCCTTGGGGAAATGCTGGGTGTATGGAATTTTGTGGCTTCCCACAGATTCCTGAACTTTCCATCACAGAAATGTGAGGAAAATGTTTTGTTTTACAAAGTGTGAGGATTGCAAGGGATTCTGGGTAACAGAACCTAGTGAGAGCCACACAAGTCACCACATCCTGGATTCCCCTGGGTGTCTAGTTTAAAAAAATGTACGGATTTGCTAGGTTTCCCTGGGTGTCTAGTTTTTAAAAATGTCCAGGTTTGCTAGGTTTCCCTAGGTGCCGGCTGAGTTAGGGTCCGAAATCCACAGCTAGGCACATTGAAAAAAAAGGGTCTGTTTTCAACGGAAAAATGTGATGTGCCCACGTTGCATTTTGAGGCGTTTCCTGTCACAGGAACTTGGCCTACCCACACAAGTGAGGTACCATTTTTATCGGGAGACTTTGGGAAATGCTGGGTGGGTAGAATTTTGTGGCTCCCCACAGATTCCAGAACTTTCCATCACAGAAATATGAGGAAAATTAGTTTTTTTACAAAGTTTGAGGTTTGCAAGGTATTCTAGGTAACAGAAGCGGGTGAGAGCCACACAAGTCACCCCATTCTGGATTCCCCTAGATGTCTAGTTTTAAAAAATGTACAGGTTTGCTAGGTTTCCCTAGGTACCGGCTGAGCTAGGGTCCAAAATCCACAGTTAGGCACATTGCAAAAAAGGGTCAGTTTTTACTCGAAAAATGTGTTGTGCCCACATTGCGTTTTGGGGCGTTTCCTGTCACAGGCACTTGGCCTACCCACATAAGTGTGGTACCATTTTTATCGGGAGCCTTGGGGAAATGCTGGGTGGGTGGAATTTTGTGGCTCCCCACAGATTCCAGAACTTTCCATCACAGAAATGTGAGGAAAATGTGTTTTTTAAAATAAAGTTTGAGGTTTGCAAGGGATTCTGGGTAACAGAACCTGGTGAGAGCCACATAGGTCACCCCATCCTGGATTCCCCTGGGCGTCTAGTATTAGAAAATTTATAGGTTTGCTAGGTTTACCTAGGTGCCGGCTGAGCTAGGGTCCAAAATCCACAGCTAGGCATATTGCAAAAAAAGGGTCAGTTTTTACTGGAAAATATGTGATGTGCCCACGTTGCTTTTTGGGCCGTTTCCTGTCACGGGAACTAGGCATACCCACACAAGTGAAGTACCATTTTTATCTGGAGACTTGGGGGGATGCTGGGTGGGTGGAAGTTTTTGGCTCCCTGCAGATTCCAGAACTTTCCATCACAGAAATGTGAGGAAAATGTGTTTTTTTGACAAAGTTTGAGGTTTGTAAGTGATTCTGGGTAACAGAGCCTGGTGAGAGCCACACAAGTCACCCCATTCTGGATTCCCCTAGGTGTCTAGTTTTAAAAAATGTACAGGTTTGCTAGGTTTCCCTAGGTGTCGGCTGAGCTAGCGTCCAAAATGTACAGCTAGGCACAATGCAAAAAAAGGGTCAGTTTTCACTGGAAAAATGTGATGTGCCCACGTTGCTTGCGTTTTGGGGCGTTTGCTGTCACGGGCACTTGGCCTCCCCACACAAGTGAGGTACCATTTTTATCAGAAGACTTGTGGAAATGCTGAGTGGGTGGAATTTTGTGGCTCCCCACAGATTCCAGAACTTTCCATCACAGAAATGTGAGCAACATGTGTTTTTCTTTACAAAGTTTGAGGTTTGCAAGGGATTCTGGGTAACAGAACCTGGTGAGAGTCACACAAATCACCCCATCCTGGATTCCCTGGGTGTCTAGTCTTAATAAATGTATAGATTTTCTAGGTTTTCCTAGGTGCCGCCTGAGCTATGGTCCAAAATCCACAGCTAGGCACATTGCAAAAAAAGGGTCAGTTTTCACCGGAAGAATGTGATGTGCCCACGTTGCGTTTTGGGCCGTTTCCTGTCACGGGCCCTAGGCCTACCCACCCAAGTGAGGTACCATTTCTATTGCGTGACTTGAGGAATGCTGGGTGGGTGGAAGTTTGTGGCTCCACGCTGATTCCAGAACTTTCTATCACAGAAATGTGAGGAAAATGTGTTTTTTTAAAATAAAGTTTGAGGTTTGCAAGGGATCTGGGTAACAGAACCTGGTGAGAGCCACATAAGTCACCCCATCCTGGATTTCCCTGGGCGTCTAGTTTTCAAAAATGTACAGGTTTTCTAGGTTTCCCTAGGTACCGGCTGAGCTAGGGTCCAAAATCCACAGTTAGGCACATTGCAAAAAAGGGTCAGTTTTTACTCGAAAGATGTGTTGTGCCCACATTGCGTTTTGGGGCGTTTCCTGTCGCAGGCACTTGGCCTACTCACATAAGTGCGGTACCATTTTTATCGGGAGCCTTGGGGAAATGCTGGGTGGGTCGAATTTTGTGGCTCCCCACAGATTCCAGAACTTTCCATCACAGAAATGTGAGGAAAATGTGTTTTGTTTTACAAAGTTTGAGGTTTGCAAGGGATTCTGGGTAACAGAAGCTGGTGAGAGCCACACAGGTCACCCCATCCTGGATTCCCCTGGGTGTCTAGTTTAAAAAAATGTACAGGTTTGCTAGGTTTCCCTAGGGGCTGGCTGAGGTATGGCCCAAAATCCACAGCTAGGCACATTGCAAAAAAAGGGTCAGTTTTGACTGGAAAAATGTGATGTGCCCACATTGCGTTTTGGGCCGTTTCCTGTCACGGGCTCTAGGCCGACCAATACAAGTGAGGTAAAAGTTTATCGGGAGACTTGGGGGAATGCTGGGTGGGTGGAATTTTGTGGCTCCCCACAGATTCCAGAACTTTCCATCACAAAAATGTGAGGAAAATATGTTTTTTAAAATTAAGTTTGAGGTTTGCAAGGGATTCTGGGTAACAGAACCTGGTGAGAGCCACATCGGTCACCCCATCCTGGATTCCCCTGGGCGTCTAGTTTTAGAAAATTTATAAGTTTGCTAGGTTTACCTAGGTGCCGGCTGAGCTAGGGTCCAAAATCCACAGCTAGGCACATTGCAAAAAAAGGGTCAGTTTTTACTGGAAAATATGTGATGTGCCCACGTTGCTTTTTGGGCCGTTTCCTGTCACGGGAACTAGGCATACCCACACAAGTGAAGTACCATTTTTATCTGGAGACTTGGGGGGATGCTGGGTGGGTGGAAGTTTGTGGCTCCCTGCAGATTCCAGAACTTTCCATCACAGAAATGTGAGGAAAATGTGTTTTTTTGACAAAGTTTGAGGTTTGTAAGTGATTCTGGGTAACAGAGTCTGGTGAGAGCCACACAAGTTACCCCATTCTGGATTCCCCTAGGTGTCTAGTTTTAAAAAATGTACAGGTTTGCTAGGTTTCCCTAGGTGTCGGCTGAGCTAGCGTCCAAAATATACAGCTAGGCACAATGCAAAAAATGGTTCAGTTTTCACTGGAAAAATGTGATGTGTTCACGTTGCGTTTTGGGCCGTTTCCTGTCGCAGGCACTAGGCCTACCCACACAAGTGAGGTACCATTTTTATCGGGAGACTTAGGGAAACACAGAATTGTAGAACAAGCGTTATTACCAATTGACTTTCTATGCATTTCTGCCTTCCAAATGTAAGACAATGTATAAAAAACAAGTTGTTTTGAATAATGTCCTTTAATTCACATCCTTGTATGGGTACCCACAGTTACGGAGATGCGCAAATAACTACTGCTTTTAAACTCTATATTTTGTTCCCATTTCGGAAATACATAGGTATCCTTGACCTTGATACCTATTTTTCACTCTTTATATTTCACCAAATGAATTGCTATTTACCCAGTACACAATGAAAAACCATTGCATGGTGCAGCTCAGTTATTGGCTATGGGTACCTTGGCTTCTTGGTGTACCTACATGTCCTATATATCGCCACAACCAAAAGGATCCAGCGGATGTGTTGATATATTGCTTTTAAAAATCCAACATACTTAGAAGAAGTTACAGGTGAAAACATTGGCATAAATGGTTGTTTTCTCAACTCACTTTCAATATTGTTTTATTTTAACTGTTAGTTTCTGTAGGAAAACCTTGAAGGATCTACACAAATGACCCCTTGCTAAATTCAGAATCCTGTCTACAATTCAGAAATGTATAGCTTTCCAGGATCCATTATTGCTTTCATACCCATTACTACCACTAACCCGAAGGAGGTTGAAAGCTGAAAAAATAGGAAAAATAGGCTATGTCCCAGTAAAATGTCAAAACTGTGTAGAAAGTTTTGGTTTTCTGACAAAAGTCTGCCTGTTCCTGAAAGCTGGGAAGATGGTGATTTTAGCACCACAAACCCTATGTTGATACCATTTGCAGGTAAAAAAACAGACGCTTTCCTCTACAGCACTTTTTTCCCATTTCCCCACCAAAAATAGCTGTATTTTGGTTAATTTCTCTGTCTCCTCCAGGGGAATCCACAAACCCTGGTTACCTTCAGAATCCTCAAGATGTTGGCAGAAAAGGATGCACATCTAGCGTGGATATCTTATGTGGACAAAAAAGTACGGGCCCTAAGCGCAAACTACCCCAAAATGCCAAAATAAGGCTTAGCACGGGGAGGCCTAGCAGCAGAGGGGTTAAGGTGTTTAGGCACAGACTGATGCTTTGGGATATTGAGGAGGGGCCGTGCTGCTGTGTTTTGAAGTGTTTGTAGCTTGTTAAGAGCGGACTTATGTGCATTTAAATACAGAGCATTACATTAATAGATTCTGGATATGGCAAGGGACTAGATAATTGTTTGCTGAAGTTGAGGTGGAATAAAATGAAGAATCTTTTTTATAAGTTTGAGCGTATAAATGACTTTGGAGGAAACTGCATTGACTTGGTCTACGCAGAAAAAGTTTGTCATTAATTATGAATCTGAGATTACGCGTTTTACTGAATGGTGGAGGAGGAGTACCCAGTTCATGGGGCCACCAGTCAGGGGTCCAGAATGAGGTATGGGCACCAAAGAGCATGACCTCGGTCTTGCTAGAATTAAGTCAAAGGCAGTTTTTGGCCATCCAAGTGCTGACTGCCCGGAAACAGTTGCAGACTCGAGTACTCAAATCTGGTCCATCACTACCGAGGGAGACCACGATTTGAGTGTCGTCGGCGTATGATGTGATGTCAAAACCAAAAGATTTAATAAGTGATGCTAAGGGAGTGATGTAAATATTAAAAAGCATGGGACTAAGTGAAGATCCCTACAGGACACCACAGGGAAGGGGGAAAGGCACAGACACATAGTTGTCCAGACTGACCACTTGTTCACTTGATTGTAAAAATGATCTAAGTAGGTCCCAGGCAGAACTTGGGACACCTATCTCCGTGAGACGAGTTAACAGTTTGTTGTGATGAACGGTGTCAAATGCCCCCGATAAATCAAGGAGTATCAAAGCGGTTTTGCCAGATGCCTCTAGGGCTATTCTAATCTCTTTGCTAGCCTTGATTATGGCTGTTTCAGTTCTGTGGTCTGAACGGAACCCAATCTGAGTTAAATCAAGTAGGTTATGAGTTTGGATGAATTTGGTTAGCAGAGAATTCATTACTTTCTCAACGATCTTGGCGGGTAGAGGAAGGCGTGATATTGGACAATAGTTGTTTGGATCTGATGGAACCAAAGAGGGTTTCTTAAGAAGGGGGCGAACAGATGCTTTTTTCCATTCACAGATGCTTTTTTCCATTCATCTAGAAAAAGGCCCTGCTGAAACATGAGCTGGAAAATATCAGTAAGTACCGGTGCCAGGGTATCCGCAATCAGGGAGGCGACCCTAGGGGGACAAGGGTTGTTTGGTGATCCAGATCTGGCTGACCTAATCAATCTTGCAATGATGTCAATGGATGGTAGTGTGAAGGTGGAGAAACAGGACCTTAACTGCAAGAGGCTAGGGGAAGTGGAAGTTATCAGTGATATCAGTGATGTCACTGACCATGTCATGAGTGATGTAATATCTTACGTCATCAGCAGTGCATTGCGGGGGCGCGAGTTATAGTTAGCTCAGCTAACTATAACGGCTGAATTTCTCTGGTTTTGTACGAGTGAAATGTCAGCCTAACTATAATGTCCCTGAAACCTTTGGTTTTTTCAGTGAATTTCTAAGGTTTTTTAAATGCTAATTTCTAAGTATAATGTCCCTGAAACCTCTGTTTTTTTCAATAAATTTCAAAGTTTTCGTAGATCATTTTATTTATGAGAAGATGATAGTAACTATTTTTTTATTTTTTGTGTATGTTTTTTAAGTATTTTTATGATGTTTTTAAATAATTATAATCTGTTTTTAAAAATATATATAACATAGCTGATGAAAGATTTATAGTGTTATGGATTTTAATTAACACTGTTTTATTGTTTGTAATTTTGTACAGTGGGATATTATATAATAGAATTTTCAATTGAAAAAGAAAATTTTTAAAAAAATGTATAGCATATTTTTTAAAGTAGTTTTTACTAAATAAAATTTTGTATGATTTGTTCAAATAGTATGAAAGTTCTTTTGTTGTTTTCTTATGAAAATGATCTTTTATATATATATATTTTTTAAATTTAGAAAAAGGGTTGTGCACTGTACGTGACCCTATGCGGTGGGTGCGCAGATCCGTTACATGAATATCACCCTAAAAACACATTTAGAACGAATTAATGTATGTTTTTGATGTAGAGGTTTATTATTGAGTACATAAAAATAGTAATAAAGGTGTTATAAATTTGTTTTCAAATGTTTTTAACAAATTTTTGTGGACGCGATGTTATCGCGTACGGGACGTGGGTCTATGCGGTGGGTGCACGAATCCGTTACACGAATGTAACCCTAAAATACATACTTACGCTCAAATAAAAAGAGGTTTATTAATCAATGCTATAAATTACTATTAGTATTCTTGTGCAATATTTTCAAGATGTTCAAAGCATATTTTGGTGTACCCTGCACCATCACGCACCGGACGCATACGGGTCGCGAATCCTGCCATCACGTATTTCCGGGTTCGCGTAGGGGACGCAACTCCGGCGTAATTTCAAAAGTATAAAATATGAATGTTGCTAATTTAAATATCTGTTTTGCATAAAGAGTTTTCATTGAAATACTTTGAAACACAATATCCTGATAGTAATTTGCAGTTTTAGATGACATTAAGTACATTTCACGGGTGCTCCACGGATACGCGTAGGGTGCGCGACCCCTACGCGACTCTATGTGACATAGAAAGAAAGCTTGTCATTGGTTGAACAGCTTTTCATTCTGTTGGTGGGTGGAACCAAGACCTCTTACAGTCCTTTCTTTTTGGGTGTGTCTGTTTGAACACTACCTATTTTGTAGGCTCTGGGAATTTAGATTTTGTTTTGGTGTTTTTCATTTTAGAGAACTCAAAATGGCATCAGCATTCCCTGAGGACCACGAGGAGGAGATGGAGGAGGTGCAGGAGCCAGTGAGGAAGAGGAAAGAGAGTGTGGCATGGGCCTTCTTCACTGTGCCGGAAGGTGAAAAAAAAGTTAATGCAAGAAAGGTGACATGCACTATCTGTCACAATGTGCTGTCAAAAGGCTCAGAGAAGAAGTACTCTTGTGGTACTTCTTCTATGAAAAAACATCTGGAGACCATCCATCCTATTCGCCTGGCAAGTGAGGTGGAGCGTTGAAGACAGGAAGAAGCAGCCAACAATGATGGGCAACAACCATCAACATCTGAAGGGGTTGTTTTGACCACTCCACAACCCCTGATAGTTCCGTAGTTCGCAGATGCTGCCATCCACTGCCGCCACTGTCTTACAACACTGTGTGTGGGAGAGCTTTCTATTGATGCCATCAAGACGCTCCTCAATGGTCACAAATGTTAATTTTTTTGTTTTTTTTGTTTTGTTGCTTATGTTTCTATGTTAAACAGAAACAGCATAGTTGGACTCTTTTACTTTTATTTTTTGTTTTAAAAAATGAAAAACACACAAAATATTTTTTTTCAGAAAATACAAAAAGATATAAAACTGTTCTCTAAAAAAAAATTCTAATGGAACCACCGAAAAATTGTACGCAATGAAAGTGATTGCTTGTATGAATGTGTGTATGATTAATGTTAGAATTGTGTATAAGTAGTGTCTCAGTGAGTGAATGAGTAACTGGGTAGTATTTGAGGGAATGGATGAGTTCAACAGTAGTGCCTGAGTGATTGCATGAGTGCATCGATAGTGCTTGGGTAATTGCATGAGTGCTGGGGTACTGCATGGGTGATTGGAGGAGTGCATGGGTACTGCATGAGTAAAAGTATGACTGCAAGAGTAATGCCTGGGTCATTTGAAGAGTGCATGGGTAGTGCCTGAAGGAATGGATGGGTGCATGGTTAGTGCCTGAGTGAATGGTTGAGTGTAAGAGTAGTGGCTGAGTGATTGCATAACTGCATGGGTAGTGCCTAAGTGATTGCATGAGTGCATGGGTAGTGCCTGGGTGATTGCTTGAGTGCAGGGGTAGTGTGTGAGTGAATGTATGAGTGCATGGGTAATGCCTGAGTGAATGGTTGAATGCAAAAACAGTGCCTGGGTGATTAGATGACTCTGTGCATAGTGCCTGGGTGATTGCATGAGTGCAGGGGTACTGCCTAGGTTATCCCCTTCGCTGCTTCTGTCGGCCAACGGCCGTCGCGAGCACTACCTCTGTAGTGCTGCGCACGTCCGTTGGCCGACGCGGCCCCGCCCACTCAATGGAACGCCCCGCACCGCGGCGGAATTGCCGCCGCGGTAAACGGGTTATTGCATGAGTGCATAGGTAGTACCTCAGTGAAAGGATGGGTGCATGGTTAGTGCCTGGGTCATTGGATGAGTGCATGGGTAGTGCCTGGGAGAATGGATGAGTGCATGGGTAGTTCCTGAGTCAATGGTGGAATTCAAGAATAGTGCTTGAGTGATTGCATAAGTTCATGGGTAGTGCCTGGGTAATTGCATGAGTGCAGGGATAGTGCCTGGGTGATTGGATGAGTGTATAGGTAGTGCCTGAGTGGTTGCATGAGTGCAGGGGTACTGCCTGGGTGATGGGATGACTAGATGTGTAGTGCCTGTGTGAAAGAAACAATGCAAGGGTAATGACTGTGTCTTCCTATTAGTGCAAGACTTGTGCTTCTGAGAATGGATAACTACATGGGTAGTGCCTAGGTTATTGCATAACTGGAGAAGTAGTGCCTGGGTGATTCGATGACTGCATGGTTACTGCCTGAGTGAATAGATCAGTGCATGTGTAGTGCCTGAGTGAATAGATGTGTGCATAGGTAGTGTTTGATGGAAATGCATGAATGCAACAGTAGTGCCTGAGTGATTGTATGAGTGCATGGATAGTGCCTGGGTGATTGCATGAGTGCAGGGGTAGTGCCTGGGTGATTGGATGAGTGTATCGGTACTACCTGAGTGGAAGGATGGATGCAACAGTAATGCCTGGGTAATTGGATGAGTGCATAGGTAGTGCCTGAGTGATTGCATGAGTGCAGGGGTAGCGCCTGCGTGATTGGATGAGTGTATGGGTACTGCCTGAGTGGAACGATGGATGCAAGGGTACTGCCTGGGTAATTGGATGAGTGCATGGGTAGTGCCTGGGTGATTGCATGAGTGCAGAGGTAGTGTGTGAGTGAATGGATGAGTGCATGGGTACTGCCTGAGTGAATGATTGAATGCAAAAATAGAGCCTGGGTGATTGGATTACTGCGTGCGTAGTGCCTGAGTGATGCATGAGTGCAGGGGTACTGCCTGTGTGATTAGATAACTCGATGGGTAGTTCCTGTGTGAAAGAAACAATACAAGGGTAATGACAATGTCTTCCTATTAGTGCAAAACTTGTGCTTCAAAGAATGGATAAGTGCGTGAAAGGATGACTGCCTGCCTGATTACATGAGCAACATAATGATAATTTTCAAGTAGTTCTAAAGGATCAACATTATTTATATTAGAACCAAATAACAAATATTTAAACTTTAAACATTTTTCACGTTATCATGCATATTATATTATGTATTCTTACCTTTTAAGTAATTTAGATACATTACTCGGTACAAGCATTTTAGAGTAGTATTGTCCTACACAGCATTAAAACTCTTCTCAAACTTCAACAGAACCTACTATAAAGAAGAAGAAGAAAAACTGTTATTTAATGATAATATATTACTGAAATTATAATATTATATTTTTAGCAACTCAACATAATTTTAGAATTACTTCACATTTTCAGATTCCCTTTCTTGCTGTTCTCAGATTTCACTTAACTTCACCAGACACAGTGATTTCAATGTGGTATCATCATTGAACAGCGGGGAAAAAACAATCAAATTGATTGTAGGAAAAAAAAAAAATCAGCGTAAAGCATCATTTTTTAATATGGGTACCTATATGCTTTTCTATCTACACTTTGTTAATTACTTTCTTCATCTACATAAACTCTATTATTTATCTCAATTACATTTGCCAAAATATAGACTCTCATACAAAATAAACAACAAATATATAAACTATTTCCTTTTAAACAGAATTTTCAGAATGCAATATTAATTACCGCAAATAATGACCCGAACACTAATTATGAATAGTAATAGTTTGCACTCCTGTTTACTTTCTGTTCACATCTTCCCAATTGGCCGAATGATGTAGTCAAAAGTTTGCCTTCAAAAATAACAAATATGAATTTGGTAATTCATAAGACAATCTAGGTTTGAATTCCAAGTGGGCATCATTGCAATGTGTCCATCCTTTATTACACTTTAAATATACAGTATAGTGTCCAGATGTTGTAGAAGGTCCATCATGGAAAATAATAGCCACTGCTATAAAAGTTCTTCCTGAAATAGATATTTGACTTGCATTAAAAATTTTAATTTTCGTTTCCAATTTTCTTCCATTTGCTCTACAACGTTGTAGCATTAAAATGAGATATTTTCCAAATCTTTCTATATGTAATGTAGACAACATCTCTGATCTACAATGCGAACATCTCATGTCCTGATTGGCTGTTTTTATCAATTTGTTAAAAGTACTGATTTGCAGTCTGGTATCGTCAAGTATATGAATCGTTCTGTTTGTATTTCAGTGGTGGAAGTAAATGAACAGTCTTTACATTTATGATCCCATCTGTAACTTAGTCCAAAAAAGTTTTCAATCTGTATTCCTTCATCTTCTAATACTCCAAGCATAAACATTAGGAATTCTTGTGCATCTTGTTGTATATTCAGAGTAAATGTCAAAGAACTAGTACATATATCCAAAAGATGTCGAACACCAGAAGCAGTATGCATTTTACTTCTATCAGTTACTAACTGTTCAAATACATGTTGTAGTAAAGAACAGAATCTTTTTTCACGTTTTCTCATGATATCATGATGAAGATCTTGTAAATAAAAGACAACATTCAGAATCACATTAGCATAGCAGTTGATACCTGATCTATTTTCCAACTTGTATCCTACAATCTCATCAACAGTTTCTATTTTTTTTCTTTACACCTTCAAATTTCTTCTGATTTGTTTTCTTTTTTGAACCTCAATTCCATCTTTGACATATTTCCGTTTTGGACACACTACACGTTTCTCATATATGGGATATTCACCTAAATCAGGAGCATAAACTCTTCTTAAACGAATATACTCTCTTACACAATTTGCATCAGCACTAACCTTTTTCTCATCGAAATCTATCAAATACAAACCAGACAATGTTCTTACTCGAGACAATGCAACGTATGCCATTCCCTCTTTGAACACTGTACTTCCAATATTTACAAAAGCACTATCTACACTTAAACCTTGATATTTATGAATAGTTACTGCATATGCTAAAGACAGAGGAAACTGTTTTCTACGAACATACAAATCTTTTACAAGCAAAAAACGTACAACACAACACCCAATCTGTCTTACCTCTTTAATCTGATCAAATTTTATAATCAAAAATTCTATTCCATCTCTGTTTTGAAATTTTATAAAATCAATAACTTTTCCCATTGCTCTATTTACTAAACCTTCTTCTACATTCAAATTACGCCGTAAAATTACCTGACAGTTTATACATACATGTAAAGTCTTTTCTAAGCCTGCAGTTTTGGATACAGACTGTCCAAAGAATGCAATTTAGCCTGTAGTTTCTCTGTGAGAAGAATAGTCACTCCCTGGTGTTCAATTTTATCAATAGCTTCAATTTCCACTATTTGCTGTTTTTCCAGTTTCAAAAGTTCTTGATTAAATGTAGAACACTCTTGCAGTGTAGGCATTAGGCAAACTATAGACTTGCTTTCTCCAAGCTTATTGTACATTATTTCAGCTGCTGTGTTTCCAGTTGTAAACAAGTTCCTTAATAGCTGACTTTCTAAAGCTTGTTACCATGTTTCGTCAAGACACCAATTCTTATATCGTGAAGAATATTTCCATAATCTTCATCACTTGCTTGTCGCATATTCTTAATAAGTTCTTTATATTCAAAATGTAACCAAATGTTCACATTTCTAATACTTCCCAAAGATTTCCTACTGTCTTCATGGACAAGTGTTTTAAAAACAGGTTGTCCTTTTACAGGAGTAAGTTGTAGTAGACCTCCGAATACAATTAAATGTTTTCCTCCAAACAGAACATCGTAATCTGTTTTTAAAATCTGTTGCATTCTTAAATGTACAAAGGCAAGCATTAAGTTTGAGACCATGCTCACCTCATCAATGATTAAAAGTTTCATTTTCTTCAGTACTCTTGAGACTTCATAACAAGTAATCGATGTAAAGTAATCCCTTTAATGTTGTGTGCTACTAATCCAGTTGGAGCTGTTACGACACAAGATAAATTTGATTCTGTAGTTTTGTGTAGATAACTGGTCAAAACATTAATTAAAAAACTTTTTCCTGTTCCAGCTTGACCGCTGATGTACATTAGAATAGGTTTAAATGATGAATGTTGGCATTCTTTTTTTCATGTAGCAAACCATGATGTATCTGTTCTTTCACTTGTAGATATATTTCTTTCTGTTCAATATTTAGTTGTTCTTCTAACCTTTCCAATGGAATAATATCTTGCTGTGCTTGTTGCATTGCAGTTTCTACCTCATTCATGGCTATTGCTGCTTCATTTTCGATAATTGGGTGTCCTAGTGGATCTTGACTTAGTGGAGCAGAACTTTGACTGTCTTGAGAACTGTCTCTAGCTATTTCAGCTGCAATAGTACTTTCTTGTTCAATCTCTTCATTTAACATTTGTAAATATATAGGTAAAATTGTGCATTTAATGCTATCTTTACATGCATTAAAAGAATCTTCATAGCAGTCAAAATGTCCAAGTAATTCCGTTTCACCACGCCAAGGCTTAAACATTTGCAGAAGTGCTAAATTGAAAAATTCCCTCTTATCTGGACTATCGCAGCTGAGTTTTCTGTGGTTAATAAGATTTCCTTTGGCATGTTTTACCAAACATCCATCACATCCAATTACTGCATATTTTTCTTCTTTTATATTTTCTGTAACGTTTCTTTTAAAGCTGTAATGGTGAAGTATTTCATACAGACATAGGTTTTCCAGATGTGGACTCCTTTTGGGATAGTATGTATCCAACATATTAGTTTTAACAATATCTGTACTTTCAGGTTCATTGAGTGCTAAGTATTCTATTTCTTGTAATGTTTTCAATACTCTATTTTGTTTGGAAGCAAGACCTAAACTTACCCAAAGGATTCCTCTTGACTTTGACCATAAACTGGCAGAGCTCAAATGATCCGAACATTCATAGGATCCAATCTCTCGATGGGAAAGCATATTCAAGCTAAAGCTGTACAATTTCTTGCTAAGACTCTTATCTTGTGAAATTGTTTCCCACATTTTTTTCATCTCTGTCTTTTCAGATTTGGTTATATATGATGTAACATAGCGAGCAACAGCAATTGAGTTATCTGCAACATATTGAATATCCATGTTTGCATTCCACATTTTCAAAATCACTGGATTGTAGTCATTAATATACTTTGAATCTTTGGTTCTTTTTAAGTTGTATGTATTCTTTGGAGATTTTTGAGTTATTGTATGCTTTACTGCTGACAGAAAACTATTTACTCTTCCTTTAGAAATTATTGGACTTGGGAATCCAAAACGACATTTTGTATAAAATTTCCCTTTAGACTTGTATTTTCATCGACAGCATTTTCCACATCGATGACTTTGAAACCGTAAAACTTATTGTCTCAAGCTGTTTTCTCCTCTTTCTCTTGGAATGGCACAGGTAACATACTGTTCGATAAAAGACAAAACACTCATCAGTATCAGTTCCAAATTTTGGAGCTTTCTTGATCCATAATAGCATGTGTATATGAGGAGCACCTCTGGCTTGGTACTCTTTTCGCCAAAAGAAATCTGTTACTTCTCCACGAGGTGGAATATTTTTATTTCAGATAAATGGCATCATAGCTTGAAACATATGGTTAAAATACCTGCAGACATGTCAGCGGTACATGGTTCCATGTCCCGTTTAGATTACTTGTTCACACCACAGAGCTATGTTCACAGGTTTACCCAGGTCTCACATCTCACGAGAGGGTTGTCGGATCACTCCCCAGTCACGGTGTCCCTCCGCTTAAACTTTCACAGGCCCCCTTTCAGATGGCGGATGTCCGCGTGGCATCTGCGTGATCCCGATTACCAGGAGTGTCTGCACACTGCCATTCAAGATTATTTGACCTTAAATACCGCCTCAGCACCATCAAAGGAAATCCTATGGGAGGCCCTGAAACCTACCATTAGAGGGGTGGACATTAGTTTCAGGACTAATGACAAACGAAAGCGCTCCGATCAGCGGCCCGAGCTGGAGACTAAGTGCATTTCCCTGGAGACACAATACACGCTAGAGCCCACTCTGACCCTTCGGAGAAACCTGTCCCTTGTACAACAACAGCTGCACTATCACCTCACAGAGGAGGCGAAAGAAATCTGGTTGGCGTCTCAGTATCGAATATACCAGTGGGGGGACAAATCCTGTAGAATGTTACATAGACTCTGCCAAGCCAGGCAGGCCCCAGCCACAGTTCCAACCATCAGGGGAAGCGATGGTGCCCTACATACTTCCCCTGCAGAAGTGGTGGAAGTATTCGCACACCATTTCTCCACGCTATACACTCGGAGGGAGCAGGCCTCGGGAGAAATCATCGCAGAGTTCTTACGTGATATTCCCCCTCAGCGATTATCAGACCAGATGAAAGACCAATTGGACCTCCCAATTACACTTGACGAATTAACAGCTGCACTAAACGCGCTGCGCCCAGGTCGAGCCCCGGGTCCTAACGGGTTCCCTATGAGTTCCTTCGCTCTCATATGGCCGCGCTGGGTCCGTATTTGTTGGAAACAATTCATGAAGCCCTTGAAAAGCGACTATTGCCCCGGGACTTGCGTCAGGCTGAAATTGTCCTCTTTTTAAAGCCCGGCCGCCCACCAGAGGACCCGTCCTCATATCGTCCTATCTCCCCAATCAATTTTGAATCCAAGCTACTGGGAAAGGTTCTTGCGGATCGCTTGCGGTCCTGCACACAGGATTTGGTTCACCTGGACCAATCCGGCTTTATGCCGCATAGGGCCACCCGACATAACATCCGTCGGGTCCACAATGCCATGGCTATGGCCCCTGAGCTGGGTCGCCCCGCGGCTCTACTCTTGGCAGATATAGATGAGGCCTTCGACTCTCTCAGCTGGGAATATCTTTTCCACCTCTTAGAAGCGGTCAACTTCGGTCCATGCTTCCTAGCGTACGTGCGCCTACTCTATACAGAGCCTATGGCCTCGGTGCGCATTGCCGGTCACCGCTCTCCCTTCTTTTCTATTGGTCGTGGCACACGCCATGGGTGCCCCTTATCCCCTCTCCTTTTTGCCTTGGCGGTGGAGCCTCTGGCGGCGTGGGTTCTTAGGGATCCGGTGCTTAGAGGCTTTGACTGGCCAAGCTCACAGCCAGACCGTATTGTGTTATACGCAGACGATATCTTGTTTTTCATGACCGACCCATGGATCTCGGGCCCACGCATTCTTCAGATCCTCCGGGTCTTTGGACAGAACACTGGGCTGCATACTAACCCTGCTAAATCGGTATTGTTCCCAGTATGCGGCCATCAGGGCAGAAGCATGTGGGCAGCCCAGCTGAATCACGCCACGTAGGGTTTCCAATATCTGGGAGTGTTTGTATCCCCCTGTCCAAAGATTTCATGGGCACGTAACATTAATCCGCTCCTCGCTAACCTTCGCGATGAAACTACCATTTGGTCTTCCCTACCTCTCTCGCTATATGGACGGTCTGCCATTTTCAAAATGGTCTCCCTCCCCAGAGTACTCTACTGTCTTCAAAATTTCCCTTATCATATACCGCGAGCGTGGTTCGCGCAAATTAACGCCATACATAATAAGTTTTTGTGGGGTGGAGGGGCGGTCAGAGTGGCACTACAGACCTGTTCGCAATCCACCTACTGCGGAGGCATTGCTGCTGCTCATGTTTACTTCTATTACGCGGCGGCGCATCTCTTAATCATTAATGACTGGTGGTATAACTCACCTACGGACCCGGCGTTTGCACTAGAACACGCAGCCATGGAGGGGACTCCCCTCCTACGGTTACTGTATAGTGCACAGAATATCGACTTCTTACCACACGCCAGCCGAACGACTATTAGATTGTGGCGGTATACCGTCCGGCGAATAGGATGGCACATGTGGCTGACGCAGGAAACGCCCCTATGGCAAGGTAATTATCTACGCCAGGTGGCCGCGTTGAAGGGGTTCCGCCAGTGGGACAGATAGGCATTTCCACACTGGGGGGTATTATGCGGGGCACCGTCCTCAAGTCCTTTCAGCGCCCATAGGAGGAGTTTAATCTCCATAAAACCCAGTTTCATAGGTATCTCCAATTACGCCATGCTTTGACTCCCTCGCTTGCGAACTTAGCTGACCTTCCTGAATTCCACCCGCTAGAAGGCCGCCTTCTTATGGGAGATCTAAGTGCACACAAAATAAGACAGATATACCAGACGCTGACTACACACTCCAACACGACTCTACACAAAACAAGAAAGGCGTGGCAGGATGACATCCCAGACCTGACAGACGATGACTGGGCAGAGGCGATAGCTAGTCCTTGGGGCGCCGCGGTAGCATCCAGATACCGCCTTATCCAGTTTAAGTATGTACACCGCGTGTACTACACACGTCTCTGTCTCTGGAAGATGGGAGTTGTGGCATCCCCTCAGTGCATACGCTGCGACAGGGAGGAGGGGACATTTCTCCACACGGTATGGAATTGCACGGCATTGCAACCTTTCTGGCGTAGGGTATCAACATGCCTTAAAGAGGTGCTGTCCTGGGACCTTCCACACGATCCCCGATTGTTTCTGCTTCATAGCACGGAAGACATAGGTGGGAACCGATATAAGCAACACCTCCTCTTTCTTGCCCTTACAATCGCTAAACGGGATATTGCACAGTTATGGAAGGGAACTTCTTCACCAACAATGGGAAAGTGGCGCAGAGAGCTATACAAATGCATGGCCGCGGAGATGGCGGTGTTCCAAGCGAGGGGGTGCCCCCAAAACCATAGAAAAATATGGTCTCGATGGGCAATTTACCAGGGCATCGACCTCCCTCCTCTTCCCACGCAATCCCCGTAATAGTAGTTCCATGGGAGGTTTGGTGGGCCATACTGTATGGTGTGTTGTTTTATCTCTTTGGGTATATGTATAGATTGAAATTTGCTTGCCAAGGCGGGTGGGGTGGGAAAGTCTGCGTAAAGTTTTCAGTTCTGTTACAGTTGTTATATATACGAGCTGTACCCATTGCTGTTTCCATGTCCAGTATCCTTTTACTAATGTGTCCCCATGTGGACTATGTCGGGCTCTCGCCCAAGCGGTACTTTATAAAACCTAATAAAATATGTTTTAAAAAAAAAATACCTCAGACATTTACAGGATCCAAGGAACAGAGTTCTCCAGCTGTCTTCAATTCAATGTTTTTTACATTTGAATTTGCTTCTCATACAAATTCAAGTAAATCGTCCCACACATATTCAGCACAGCTAAGTGTTACAAACCATGTAGGAGTACCTAAGTTTCTTAACATACATTTAAGTTCACTGTGACGATGAAACCAATATTCATCGGTACCACGTTGACATGCCATCAAATTAATTAACTGTGATTCTAAATTTTCATCTCTTTGTTGAACTTTGTCCATGAATTCTTTTGCAGAAACATGTTGAAGATGAACTCCTGTTTTTAATATGTGGTTCACTGCATATGAAAGTGCAGCAAATCACTTTCAAATAGGAGATGAAATATATATGGAATGCACTGTTGAAATCTTGGATCTTCAGAGTACAATCTTGTCGAGCGGTATTCTGAAGCTGGAATCTGTACAGCCCGTTCATCAAATCGTCCACCTTCTCCAGTGGGGAACAGCTGTGGAAAACAACGAGCTTCTACATTTTTTTCCCATACACTCATGGGAGTTCCCTTTGCTTCCTTCATTTGAAATAATTCAATACTGTTTCCTAACACTTCTTTTGAATGTAGAGGATGTTTAGTGTAATGTTCATAGATCTCTTCAGTCCTAGACTTGTCCACTTTTTCTATTTGGCCACTTGAAATTTCTGTTTCATCTTCTAAGCATATTTCCTGTTCTTCGACATTTACATTCTTATAATAAATATTATTCTGTACCAGATATAATGTAGCCTTTTGAAGTTTATTAACATCTACAAACTCTTGCCATATTTTACGACTCTTTGTTGGTACACCATTAACTTGAATAACTACTGGGTCATTTTTCCTCCTTGTCTATACCAACAGTTTCAATATTTTTCTTAAAATCTAAAGGTAAGTACACAACTCTTCCTTTCAGACCTCTTTGTAAATCTGTTGGAGGCAGCTTACCTGTTTTAGGCTCCATTCGATCTATAGCCTGAAATGGGTGTACAGATTGAATAAGAATGGACTCATATGCATTCAAATCTGCCAGTTCCGGAAGAATAGCTACCAACTCTAAGTTATTATGTACTGCTCTAACTGACATTTTGTTCTCTTCTAATTTGTTGTAACAATATTTGCTTTTTTTTTATTGCATATTATAAGGCAGTGTACACAACCATTGAAATTCATTATCACAAAACAATTTTGCATTTTTTTTCCTTTTTATTTATCCTTCCCTCCCGCCCACCCAACACCCACCCACCTACCCCGGGGGAGTTGGCCTCGCTCTGTTGTCCTTGGTATCATCACTAAATTAATTTCCTCTTTATAAGTTACCCATTTTTCTCCATGCATCTAGTCAATGGTGCCAGATTTTTAAGCCTTTCATTCATGAGCGTATTCCCCTCCTTGCATAGATAGCTTTTTCCAGATTATAGTTTGCCAAAAGACGAGAAAGCCACTGCTGGAACCCGAGGGGATTAGGTTCTAACCATGCTAATGCAATACAAATACGGAGGATCGCCATACCAATAAACACTAATTCTTCTCCAATTTTCCCCTGCATGTCATGAGCTACCCCAAGCCCTATCCGAGATGGAGAGAGGAGACAATCGACTCCTAGGGCCTCCTTAAAAAAGTTGGTGATCTCTTCCTTTAGTTTGCTAAGTGCATCACAAGAGGCGAAGATGTGAATCAAGTCTGGCTGATATAATGCACACCGGGGGCATAATGTTCCTCTCCCCGTCCCCCATTTGGCAATTTGTTTCGGAGTATAATATAGTGAAAAGCAGGTTTTGTAGTATTGTGCCTGTAGCCGGGCCAGGATTAAGATACTCTGTGCCAATTTGATTGAGTGAAAGAATAGGTCTTCCGAGACCCCAATTTCCACTTTCCACCTTAATGCCCGATCATCAATATCATCTTTCATTAGTGAGTTAAAAAGGTTATAAACTACTTGTATAGATAGATCTCTGTTCTCTCTCAGTTTATCAATTATGTCATTGTTAGCAAATCCTATTGGTCTGCCACATTTAAAAATCGCTTCGATCTATCTCGAACCATTCTTTTAGATTTTCGAAAGAAACCAGACCAAGTGGAGAGAAAAAAGCTCCAAGCTTTGTCAGCCCCGCCTCTACCCACCTTTTGATTATTGGGCCTTTGAAAATTTCTGGCAGATTTGGGTTATTGCAAAGTGGTGTATAATAATTGAACCGACCCACTCCTATCAATCTTTGAACTGACTTCCAGATTCTAAACCCCCCTTGTAATGTTTTAAAACAAACTTTTTTTGTAGTGGTTGTCATTTAGATATCACCAGACCCATCTCCATGCTTCCACCCCCATTATGAGTTCTTGGGGGTCGGTACTTCATCGATTGCTCTGTCTTTTGGCTTTTCTTGTATTAGAACTAATTTGTGTAATAGTGTAAAGTCTTATATTTGGTAGGGCCAGTCCCCCCCTTTCCCTAGGTAAAGTGAGAAATGTATATGCTCTTCTTGGCTTAGGGTAAGACCAAATGAATCGAGAAAACAGATCTTCTATTTTCTTCAGGCAATCAGCTGTGAATTCTAGCGGGATTGCCCGTAGAAGATATAGAAACTTTGGGAAAAATAGCATTTTAATAATGTTGCATCTACCAATGATAGACAAATGGAGATTATGCAGTCTCGCCAGATCCTATTTGACTTTAACTAGTAGGGGATCGATATTATCTTTAACGATGTTATCTGTATTTGCTGATATGTCGATCCCTAAGTATGTTACATTTTTGACTACTCTGATGTCATTGATCATTGAGTTCTCATTGCCCACTATTTGCGTTTTGCTACGATTAAGAGTATACCCCGAGAGTGTCCCATACCTTTCTGCTTCTTCTTCGATTTCGCCTATAGCAATATCAGGGTCGGGGGTCACAAACGGGCAATGTCGTCGGCATATGCCAAGACTTTGGTCTCCCAGCCATGCATTACATTGGGTCTGATACCCTTATTATTTTCTAGTTGTCGAAGAAAAGGGTCTATATAGATTGCAAATAGCAACTGTGAACTTGGGCATCCCTGTCGGGTGCCTCTTGTTATTTTAAAAGGATCTGTAAGGGCTCCATTAACAAATAACCTTGCTGTAGGGTAGAAATAAAGCATTTTAATAGCCTGCAATAGCCCCTCTCCGATTCTGACCCTTGACAGGGTCTCCCATAGAAAAGACCAGGAGACCCTGTCAAAGGGCTTTTCTGCGACTAGCAGTATCAGTGCCATTAGGTCCATGGAAATGCTGGTAGCATCTAAGAGTGAAATAACCCTCCTTGTGTGGTCCGTCGTCCCCCGCCCTGGAATAAATCCATGCTGCCGGATGGAAATGACCTTATGAATAATCAAGGCCATGCGAGTGGCAAGGATTTTTGAGTAGATCTTACTGTCACTGTTAATCAGTGTTATAGGGCGATATGAGCCAGGTTCGCATGGTGGTATATTTTTTTTAAGAAAGATCACAATTTTTGCCTGTGACCAGGAATCTGGTGGTCTTCCACCCTTGAATACATGTATAAATAGCTGCGTCATACAGTCTTTAAGTTGTGACGAGAATTTCTTGTAAAATTCCAGAGGAATACTATCTAGACCAGTGGCCTTACCGTTAGGGAGGCTGTTGATGCATAATAATATCTCGATCCATTGCGGGAGCTAATCTAACAGTAGCTGGTCTTCCTGAGAGAATTGCTCCATTGGAATGGAGTTCAGATATGCCCTAGCATCTCCTGGGTCCCAAGGTGAATCCTCCTGATATAGCTTTTGATAGTACGTATAGAAAACATTTCTAATTCCATCCGGATCTGTAACCACACCTAGCACAGGATCTTTGACTTCTTGTATTATGTTCCGTGTTGCTTTTTGTCTAGCTCTAATTGCCAGGTGGTGCCCTACCTGCTTGCTGCACCTGTTCCCATTTCTCTTGCCATACTGTAAGTCTGTCTGTGGCATTTTTCGCAATTATTTCCATAATCGCTGACTTAGCAACTGCCACTTTTGCCTGCGCTTCTGAGGGGTCCCTACCAGACTGGAGCACTGTAATCAGATCTTCTTCCGTGGCAGCCAATCTAATTTGTATGTCGTTTATCAATGATCATTTTTTTTTATTCAGAGATAGAGAGAATCTAAGGGTTTCCCCCCGTATTCCTGCTTTTAACGTGTCCCATACAACCTTGATTCCGGCACTCCCTAAATTCTCAATGAGAAACTGAGGCATCCATTTCCTCATATTATTACAGTATTCCTCATTGACAAGCAGAGCTTGTTCAAAACTCCATGTAGTGCCACCCCCACCTTTTGGCACTTTCCCCTTAATCTCTACAATTAGAGGATTGTGATCAGCCAATATGAGTGGGGCTTTCTCAATAACGCAATAATGGAGAAGGGAATAAGATACTAATATAAAGTCTAGTCTGGCATGTTTACTATGTGGAAAGGAAAAATAGGTGAAACCAGGATCAGAGGGATTCTGCCAATTCCAAAGGTCGCAAAGCGCGTGATCTGAGTATAGTGTCCTTAATGCCCGAAACACTTTTGGTTTCCTACCACTGTATATCCAACTAGTTTCTGAACTCAGTTTCTTGTCAGAAGGTATATTATGAAGTCCCCACATAGGATTATAGGGAGTGGACAGGCAGCTAGTTCATTATTATATGTTCAAACACAGCTGGGTCATCTAAGGTACTGCCATAAATCGAGCATATAGTGAGTAAATCCCCGTTATTCTTATGCCATTCAGTTATTACCCATCTCCCTAAATGGTCCACTGATGTTCACCTAAATTGTAGGGTAATGTTAGATGTCAAGATTGCCACCCCACGTGTCCGTGTATTTTGTGTCGTTCCCCCCACCAACGTGTAGCCAAGGGTATTTAATAAGTGCAATTGAGCCCTTTCGATGTGAGTTTCCTGCATACAGACAATGTCCGCCTTCAATAACCAAAGCCCAGCTGCAGTATACTGTCTATTTTTGGGGTCATTGAGGCCACAAATATTAATAGTGGCTATGCGTATCTTACCCATCTGGTATATGTGAAAGAAGAAAATAAAAAGAAGCAAATACCTGTGAGGCTTCTCCCCGTTGTGCTGAACCCCCTCCCCCCTCTCCAAAACCCCCTCCCCACCCCACCCTCCCCCCTCCCACCACCTATAGCTGAGGTAACCTGGCCCAGCCCGAGCCAGGATGATATCATCTGAGTAGTCATAACCCCGCGGCCCCCGAGTCTTCCCCCTCCCTCACATCACCCTCAAAAAGCTGTGAATCAGGTCCAAATATTTTATCAGATATTGTCAATCATTGTTCTAGATCAGCTTCTGTAAAGAGAATAAGTTGTCATGCTTCCATATATATAAGGATGGCCAAAGGAGCTTTAAGAAGATGATATTTCTTTGCCTTGAAGTTTGGCTCTGTTTACCGCTAGACCCTGCTCCCATTTTGACCAGTTATCTCCTGTAGATATGCTTGGGCCTGAATTTCATAGATAAAACTGCGAGTTGTCCCCCTGAAAACAACCTTTAGCTGAGCTGGATTCTGCAGTTATACTTCTGCCCCAAGCTGCTGAAAAGGGGCAAAGAGTTGTCTAAGCTTCCACCGGCGCTCCACAGTGGCATGGGCGAAGTTCGGTCTCGTAAAGAAACTCATCAGTTCGAATTCTTTCTTAGCGGTCGGTCTGGCAAAGTCATAGAGGGACTGGCGGAGCAAGAAGTTTCCAAAGTATAGAAGCATTGCACGTGGCCGCTCAGGAGTGGATGAGGGACGTTTCGACTGTGTCAATGGGAATCTGTGGGCTCACTGGATCTCTTTGTCCGAGTCCCAGGTATGCAGTTCAGAGAAAGCCCCCTTGAGCAGCGAGATCATATATTTCCTGGGGTCGTTCCCTTCAACTACTTCCGGAATACCTAGAAAATGGAGGTTATTGCGACGTTGTCTGTTCTCATACTCCTCCAATTTCCACATTAGATCCTTCATGATCCCCTCATGTGCATCGCCTTGTGCCTTCAATGTGACTAGGTCCTTCTGCAGATTTTCAATCCGAACTTCCATGGAGGCCATTCTGTCCGCGATTTCGACACATGTTTTGCCCACCTTCCTGACGGCCCCTTGTAGTTTTTTTGTGGCCAGGCGTGCTCTCCGGTTGTCTATCTTTACCTTCTCATGGAAGCTCTTGATTGATTGTAGCACCACTGCAAAGGCAGGATCGTTCTAGATCCCCGACCCTCCATCCTCAGCGTTGCCTGTGATTGTGCGGTTTCCCCCTCAGCGAATGGTTTGATCTGACATAGTAGTGAGTTGCGAAGCCGAATAATCCCATCTCAAGTCCCCAGCGCTTCCGCAGTCGGGGGTCTTGCACCTCTTTCTCCAGTTTCTTTTCTTTGTTTGGAGTGTTTTCTGTCCATAAGATTTTGAGGGCAGTTCTGAATCAGAGATACTATTTCAGTTGCGCCCCTCTTCTTCACTGGAGGCAGTTATACTCAGGTCTGATATTTCAGATTCGTCAGTTAGGGAATAGAATTTCTCCCGGGTGTCAGGTGTCCTGGGCAGGGGCCGAGGGGTATTTCCAATTTCATTTCCAGGGTCCTTGCTGGCCAGGGAGCATTTATTCTCAGTTATTTCTGCATTTTTTGGTGCTTCTGCTGGCCATCTTGGAGACCAGGGATAGAATTTCTAAAGGTAGTCTCTTCATTGTCTAACGCCAGGTTAGGGGTAGAGTTTGGTTGGAGGTTAGGCCCTAGTGCCACCTCTGGGGTTGATGTGGCGGCAGCAGCGGCGGTGGCAGCAGTAATTTGTTCATTCTGCCCCCCTTCCCCCTTCCTTTTTTCCTCCAGAGCCCTATGCGTGCTTCCCTCAATTGGGCCAAAAATATTAGTGATTAAGGGCTGGCAGTTGCCTGAGTCCCGGAGGGTCTTTAGCTGAGCTTTCTTGGTTGTATCAGGCTTCTCAGTGTTATCGCTTTTTTCATTTTTTTCTCCCTCCTTGCCCTTGCCCCCACGTGTATCAATCCGCTTTCCCCGATTCTCAGTAGTCATTGTGGTGGGCTGGGTGGTTGCGGTCGTTGCGGGTAAAGGAGATTGTGCATTTTTAACTCTGGCTGTCTTCCCACCCCGTCCTGCCATCCTTACTTGATTTATGTGGAATCCTCCTCTGAAACAATGTTTCCTCCATGAGCGGCTCTGCCTCAGCAGCCAGAGAGCAGGAAACACACCTCCGCGCTGACCGTGTTGCTCAGAGGATGATGAAGGATTTCCCTTCAGAGCCAGCAAGGCCCCGGGGATCGCCGAGAGTATTCTCATCAGCTGTTCACAGGAATCCCGCCGCAGGCCAGGAGTCGTCAGTGATGCCAGATCGAGCCACGCGGGTGCTGGAGCCAGCAGCGGCACAGGTTGATTACACTCCTCGTATGTTCCACATTGATCTTATCGGCTCTCAAGGAAGATCACAACTTGGAGGTATTTCATTTACAGTTCACTGAGTGTCTTCGATGAGCTTTAAAAGGGCATTCTGTAGTTTCCTGATTGTTCTGGGGGTCTGACCGGTGGAGCGTCGCGAGTGAGATGCTACTCAGACGCCATCTTGCCCTCGAGGCGGGTGTTGTAACAATATTTGCAAATACGTTAATCAGTAGCCTTCTCAAACCGACCTTCTACCAACAAATAAGCACCAAATTGCTGCCACTTATCATTGTTTTCCTTTTCACTTTTTAAATATAAATCAACATTCCTAGTTTGACTTCTATAGTGAGTACGTCGACAACAAATACAAACATAGGGGGTCATTATGATAGCGGGCGGATCGCCACCGCCCGTATGGCGGTGGCAATCCGCCCGCTATTTTACACCGCCCGCCTAACATTTCCCCCCACCATATTACGATGGCGGTGGGGACCCAGGCGGACGGAAAGACCGTCCGCCAGTTTTCCGCCGGTAGGCTATCTGCCCGATTGCCTACCGGGCGGAAAAGGCCTGCAATATGGTGGCGGTGCCTTGCAGGCACCGCCATCCATATTACGATGATGGCGGTCTCATGCCTTTCCATGGCGGAGACTCCGCCATGGAAAGGCATGCGAAGAATGCCTTTGGGGTCCCGTTGTGGGCCCCCAGGTGGTTGGGGGGGTGGGTGGCTGTACTTGGGGGGTACCCATGGTACCCCCCGACATTTGCATGCACAAGGTGGCAGGCACCACGCGGTGCCTGTCACGTTGTGCATGCAAATGCACAACATGCTTTATTTACATTGCGGCGGGTGCTGCTCACATCACCGCCCGCCGCAATGTAAATGATGCGGGATGCCACCGCCACCGTGGCATCCTAATACACATGGCGGGACCGCCGCACCTCTTGCGGGCGGTCCCGTTTGCCATTGCGGTGGCGGTAATGATGCCCATAGTTTGGTTTTTCAGATGAAACTGTCTTAAACTTTGTGATTTCTCCTGCAAACTCGTCAATACTAATATCTTCCACCTCTTCTTCAACACCTACACTTATCAAGCTCTCACTTTCTCTACACTCCTCTTGTAAACCAAAAAAACAAAACTGCATATTATCACAAACTTTTTTTACATCTGATACTGAACCATTCAAAAGAGCTGTGTTCATTTCGCTTAAAGATAATGCAGGACTTTTAACATAGTAGAGTCTCCTTACTAACTTCCGCATTTCTGAGTAGTGTACTGCTAACATTCTTAAATGATGAAAAATACTTTTACACACCTTTCTTGAAAGACAAGCCAGAGAATGACCCTGCAACTTAGTATATTTTCTTACTTTACATGGATCTAGTTCTCTTAATCTTCTGTTTAAGACTTTTTTTGGCATACTCTCGTAAAACAATTCACAATATATCAATAGATTCCTGTTGAATACTGCAAATACTACTACAATCCCACTTATATACCGGAACTTGTCTACGCCTCTTGAACTTCTTCAGCTATTACTTCTTCCACATTCCTAGGAACCATCTTTTTTTTTGGAATGGGACAACCATCTTTCATCTCATATCATCGACCATTAGTATCAACTGCATGAACTAATGTGTTCTGTTGAAAATAGCTTTCTTCATTAAAGAAAGGCTCAGTACTAGAAGTGTGCTTCCATTCACCAGTGAAAGTTTTACAAAAGTTACTTCTATTAATCAGTCTTTTTGTTTTGCTTTTATCCTTCATAAACAGCATTGTTTTATCCAATGTTTTCATTCGCTTTAATACTAATATAAATAATTTTCGTTTCAATTCAAAAGCAGTATCTACTACACTTTCAATGTGTTGCTTCTTCTTATACACTGCTGATCTTTTATACTTTTTTGCAATCTTTTAATACATTTTGAAATACTCTACTTTGAAACAATCGTACACGTATCTGTTTAAACTGTTTTATTTTTTTTGTGACGTGTTCTTTTACCAAAAATGAATGGTTTTTTTTCCATTACATCTGTTCATTTCCTTTTTGCTTTCATTACTATTGTCTTTCTTTAATCTCTCTACATGTGTTTTAATAAATTGTTTAGTACTCTTACCAGAACAGACTTTATCCTCAGTAACATTTTGGTCTTTTTCAAGTGCACTCTTTTTATTTTTCTTTAAGTACTTCTGTTTTCTTTGTTCTCTTCTCTTTTCATGTTTTCTTGCCATCTTCAAATTATAATCCAAACAAAATAATTTTCTAAAAAACAAAGAATAGTTTGTAACATCAATTAACAATTTTAAATTAATGACATCTCAATATTCATAATAACTAGTAAGCAATTAATTATAATTACATTGCTATTCTCTTTATAACAAATAAAAAAAGAAAAGTGTAGAAGCAAGCAAGACAACTGCTGAAAGAGAAGGAAAGGTGCTGACAGAGAAAGAAAGGGACAGAATAAAAAGAAAGGTTTAGAAACAGCGAAAAGAAATACACAAACAACTCAGCTACTAAAAAATGTGAGAAATGCAGAAAGAGGCAACAGAGGTGCAGAAAGAGACAAAAGAAGAAGAGAAACAAGCAAGAAAAGTACAAAAGAAGCAAGAAAATTAGAAAAAACACACAACACAAGTGCAGAAAGACAGGAAAGAACAGTTAAAAAGACAGGAGAGGTGTAAAAATGAGTAAACAGGTGCATAAAAGGGGGCAAAAGCAATGCAGAAAGAGGCAAGAGAGGTGCACAAACAAGCAACAGAGGTGCACAAAGAGGAAAGAACAATAGTGAAAGACACAAGAGTAATGCTAAAAGAAGCAATAGAGGTGCAGAAAAAGGAAAGATAGTTAGACATGGAGGCAAAGAAGTACAGAAAAACTTAAAAATATCGGCCTGGGTGGGACTGTCCTCTCATGGATGTCCTCCTATCTGGAAAACAGATCCCAGGACATTTGGCTTCCACCTTTTTCCTCCCCGGTCCCTGCCATCAATGTCGGTGTCCCCCAGGGCTCCATTCTCAGCCCTACACTCTTTAATATTTATCTTTCTCCCTTGGTCTCCTTGGTCGAGGAAGCGGGCGCTAAGACCATCTCTTACGCTGACGACACTCAGCTTATTTTCTCGTGTGACAGAAGCTCCGATTTTGACGGGGTAAAGATCAACTCCTGTCTCGCAAAGGTTTTTAATTGGCTGAGGGTCATTCAACCTAAGTGTAATCCGGATAAGACGGAAGTGGTTTTTTTCGGGAAACTAGAAACACCTGATTGGAGGGCCAGGTGGCCCAAGGATCTGCCGCCCCTGCCCGCTGATAAAGAGAAAGTAAAATATCTGGGAATACTCATAGACAAAACATTGTCGATGCGTTCTCAGATCCAACATCTTTCCGGTGCATGCTTCGGCATACTCCGTATGCTAAAAATTATTTTTACCGCTCCTGATGCTGGAGAGTAGAAGGACTGTCGTGCAGGCTCTTGTGACATCTAAACTCGACTATGTCAACTGCCTGTACCTTGGTCTTTCTAAATCCTTGACCCAGCGCCTGCAGGTGGTTCAAAATGCGGCAGCCAGAGCCATTGTGAGATCAAGACCTGGAGCTAGGATGACCCCGATTCTGAAATCCCTTCACTGGCTTCGTATTAAAGAGTGAATCGACTTTAAAGCCATGACCATCTTCTTTAAAGCCTTTCACAAGGTAGGAGCTGGGCACTTAAACAAACGAGTAAACCACTATCTTACATCTAGACCTTTGTGTTCCTCTTACGCTAATCTGGCCATTGTGCCCATAACTCGCCTTGTTCGCACTGGCGGTAGATCCTTCGGCTTTCTGGGTGCCAAACTATGGAACAGCTTGCCAGAGTTCCTGAGGCTTGACACAAATCTACTTTCTTCTAGAAAGAATCTAAAAACATGGCTTTTTAACCAATAATTGGCTTCTTCCATTCCTTTTCTCTCCGCTGTCCATGCGCCAGGACACTCTAGCTTGAGTAGCTGCGTGCTTTATTAAATACTGCATTTAATTTCATTTCATTCAGAAGGTAGTGTTGCATTTGTGAACTTGTTTTATATAGTTAGTGAGATTGAAGTTAAATTACATTAAATTTGATAGTGTTAGTAATAATATAAAAAAATAAAAATTTAAAGTTAAACCTGAAAAGTGTATTGTGTTGTAGTACATTGAATTTGTGCTTTTGTTTTGCGAATCCGCGACGGGTTCGCGAATCCCCCCAAAAATATAAAAAGAGTATGTATGGTTTTAAAAAAAAAAAAAAAGATTAATTGTTGGGTTATAGGGTGGCTCTAAAAAGAGCCCTTGTTTTCATTATGACTTTGTTGGAGCTACATGTAAGTGCGGACGCACAGGTTAAGGTTGTTGAGAAATACTCTGTTTCCTTCATCTGTGACGTGAACTCCATCACTTCTGTAGATGTCATCCATATCAAAATGTAGATTGTTGTTATAGATCGAGCCCATCCTATGATCTCTGAGGTAAGCAGAAACAGCTTTATTGACATTCTTCCTTGCTTTCTCAAACTGTGGACAGAATTGATTTGACCATTTCCATTTCTGTCTTTGGCATATATTACAGTACACAAAGACAGTTTGAGGCAAAAGCAACATCAATTGTGCAAAGGTATCCTTCATTAGCATTTCCAGACCTACCCCAGTCAATGTGCCTAGGTCATTACCACCACAGTGCACAATCATGAGGTCAGGTGGTTGGAGATGCAAAAAGGTTTTAACCAAAGGCAACAATTGGTGCCACTTTAATCCTCTCTGTGCAATCCATTTAATATCCACATTTTGCAAACCTAGGTCTTTGTCAATACCTCTGTGTTCAGCATACATTTTGCATCAGAAAACATAGCTGTGCCCTACAATCCACACTGTAAGCATCTTGAAGGGATGTCTGGAAGGAATGAAAAGATGCCTGTAGCTGAGGTAGTCAGTTGGTAGAATGAGAGGTATCTAAAATGGTGGAGAAGATGCTGTTTTTGAAAAAGCCAATAAGAGATTGGCTTTTCATTAACAATGTGCACTCAAAAATAGGATGCATGTTATTTTGCTCAAAATTGATTGTTTAAAAATGTTTGAAAGGTACAGTAGATAGGATAAGGTAATATTTTCCAAAAGTCAACCACACCTGCTATTTGCATTTGGAAGCTACTGTGCTGAACTTGAAAATATGGTGAACTTGTGACCTGCCAGTAGAGGTGAATGTTGCAGAAACTGTTACTATGGAAACTGGCATTAAGCTGAGTGGGGGAAGGGTTGAAACTTAACTGTGGTATTAAAATATGAAATCCTAATTTAAATATGTCATATGCTATTAAAGTTAGTTTTCCCAAATCAGTAGTATGTTTAGAAGTAGTGTGTTGTTAAAAAATAATACTGGTATTATTGGAAATAGGTTTTTGAACTCCCGTAAGGGTTCGCAGCTCCATGGCGACGCTACACTGTGGCACCGCAGTGGAGTCGCGACTCCTGAAAATTACAGAACCAGTTTGGGCACTTTTAGAAGACAGTTAGAAAGGGTTAATATGTCTAACCAATAGAAATGAGTTTCACAATTTGAAATAATGTAAGAAGCAATGTGATTTGTTACTTACATTTATTTGTGTACAGAAAGAGAGGCAAAGTTTGCCATCACTGGTTTTACCTTGTTGAGAGTGCTGCATTACATTTATTGTGTGCAAAAGAAAATCGTTAATGAGTTTGTGATATTTGAAATTCTGCAATACTTTTTCAAAGGTGAGTTATACATTTGTAAGGTGTGTTATGTATTATGCAGTAGTGGTTTACTGTTTGTAGTGATATTTTTAGATTTGAAAAGAATTATTTTCAAAGTTTAGAAATTATAAGAGTAGTGTGATGTTTCAAATATGTTATGAAATGTAGAGATGTGCATTGTAGTTTGTTTTATTGTAATGAAATGACGATTGAAATAGTTTGTGCATAGTAACGTGTACATTGGTAGATGGATTAGTGATTATGGTAGTTTGTATGTGTCTGTGGAAAGGTGCAGATGAAGTATGCCGTATAATTTTAGGTGTCTCTTTGAAATGGGAAGTGCAGTCTGTCAAGTTTTAAGGTCTGCATGATCTTGTGACTGAGGTATGCATCTACTTGCACATGTATTCTCATACGTGTTATGTATCTGAAGATGCTAGATGTATAAAACACAGGTATACATCTATTTCTATGTTTCTTTTATATATGATGCCACTAGAAAAAGGTACAGACACAAGCATGTATACTTTCGATATTATGGTAAGACTTATAAAAGAGAGATATGAAGGGTTAGTTGTTTATATTTGTCTAGGAGCAAGACTCTGACTAATCGCAGAGTAGTGAAGGTGCAAGAGAAAACTGAGGTTTTAGACATGTTGGCACAGGGATTACTGATTAGGGAATTTTGTATGAGTCTGGTGAATGGTACAGTTGAAGTACGCCACATAATTGTAGGTTTCTTCTTGAAATGAGAACTGCAGTATGTCAAGTTTTAAGGTCTGCATGGTTTTTTGAGTGAGGTATGTTTCTACTTGCACATGTATGCTCACATGTGTTATGGATCTGAAAATGACACTAGCAAAAGGTACAGAACCATGCATGCTTTTAGGAATATGGCTAGGCCCAACACTCTCAGTAGTTGCTGAATACTGATGCTGCAGCATAAAAGTGTGGTTTAAGATATGTTGGCAGAGGGAATAGTGATTAGGCAACGTTGTATGAGTCTGTGAAAAAGTACACTTGAAAAACGCTGTTTAAATTTAGGTGTCTCTTTCAAATGGGAAATGGAGTCTGACAAGTTCAGTTCCATTTATGGTCTTGTGATTAAGGTATATCTCTACTTGCACATGTATTCTCACACATGTTATGACTATGAAGATGGTAGAGGTATAAAACACAGGTATACATCTATTTCTATGTTTCTTTTATATATGATGTCACTAGTAAAAGGTAGAGACACATGCATGCATGCTTTCAGGAATATGGTGAGACTTACACCAGAGACATGTGAAGGGTTGCTCCTTTATATTTGGCTAGATCTAACACCCTGAGTAGTAGTAGAAAAGTGAAGATGCAGCAGAAAAGTGAGCTTTAAGAGATGTTGGCAGAGGGATTAGTGATTAGGCTTCCTTGGATGAGTCTGTGGAAAGGTACACTTGAAATACACAGCATAAATTTAGGTGTCTGTTTGAAATTGGATGTGTAGTCTGCATGGTCTTTTGACTGAGGTTTGTCTCTACTTGCACATGTATTATCATACGTGTTATGCATCTGAAGATGGTAGACTTATAAAACACAGGTATACATCTATTTGTATGTTTCTTTTATATATGATGCCACTAGCAAAAGGTACAGACACATGCATGCATACTTTCAGGAATATGTTAAACTTACAACAGAGACATGCAAAGGGTTGCTGCTTTTTATTTGGCTAGACCCAACACCCTTAGTAGTAGTAGAATGGTGAAGCTGCAGCACAAACGTGAGGTTTAAGACATGTTGGTAGAGGGATTAGTGATTAGGCTACTTTGTATGAGTCTGTGGAAAGGTACACTTGAAGTACGCCGCATAATTGTAGGTGTCTCTTTGAAATGGGAAGTGCAGTCTGCCAAGTTTTAAGGTCTGCATGATCTTGTGACTGAGGTATGCATCTACTTGTACATGTATTCCCATACGTGTTATGCATCTGAAGATGCTAGATGTATAAAACACAGGTATACATCTATTTGTATGTTTCTTTTATATATGATGCCACTAGTAAAAGGTACAGACACAAGCATGTATACTTTCCATAATATGGTGAGACTTATAAAAGGGAGATATGAAGGGTTGGTTGTTTATATTTGTCTAGGAGCAAGACTCTAACTAATCGCAGCGTAGTGAAGGTGCAAGAGAAAACTTAGGTTTTAGATATGTTGGCACAGTGATTACTGATTAGGGAATTTTGTATGAGTCTGGTGAATGGTACAGTTAAAGTAGGGCACATAATTGTAGGTTTCTTCTTGAAATGAGAACTGCAGTATGTCAACTTTTAAGATCTGCATGCTTTTTTGAGTGAGGCATGTTTCTACTTGCACATGTATGCTCACATGTGTTATGGATCTGAAAATGACACTAGCAAAAGGTACAGAACCATGCATGCATGCTTTTAGGAATATGGCTAGGCCCAACACTCTCAGTAGTTGCTGAATACTGATGCTGCAGCATAAAAGTGAGGTTTAAGATCTGTTGGCAGAGGGAATAGTGATTAGGCAACGTTGTATGAGTCTGTGAAAAAGTACACTTGAAAAACGCTGTTTAAATTTAGGTGTCTCTTTCAAATGGGAAATGGAGTCTGACAAGTTCAAAGTCCATTATGGTCTTGTGATTAAGGTATATCTCTACTTGCACATGTATTTTCACACATGTTATGACTATGAAGATGGTAGAGGTACAAAACAAAGGTATACATCTATTTGTATGTTTCTTTTATATATGATGCCACTAGGTGAAGGTAGAGACACATGTATGCATGCTTTCTGGAATATAGTGAGAGTTACAACACATACATGCAAAGGGTTGCTGCTTAATATTTGGCTAGGCCCAACACTGTCAGTAGTCGCTGAATAGTGATGCTGTAGCACAAAAGTGAGGTTTTAGATATGTAGGCAGAGGGATTAGTGATTAGGCTACCTCGTATGAGTCTGTGAAATGGTACACTTGAAGTAAACCGCATAAATTTAGGTGTGTCTTTGAAATGGGAAATACAGTCTGACATGTTTAAAGGACTTCATGGTCTTGTGAGAGAGGTATGTCTCTACTTGCACATGTATTCTCATACGTATTATGCATGTGAAGATGGTACATGTGTGTAATATATATATATGTATTTGTATGTTTCTATTATGTGTGATGGCACTAGCAAAAGGTAGAGACGCATGTTTGCATGTTTTCTATAATATGGTGAGAGTTATAACAGTAACATTGCAAAGATTGCTGTTTTGCATTTCTGGAGTTCTCTTGGTTCTTTCTGGACTTCTTTTCACAGTTTCTGCACCTCTTTTGCTTCTTTCTTTCTTTATTTTGTCTCTTTCTGCACCTGTCTTATCTCTTTGTGTACTTCTGTTGATTCGTTCTGCACTTCTCTTGTTTCTTTCAGCAGCTCTTTTGCTTCTTTGTGCAGCCCTCTAATGTCTATCTGCACCGGTCTTTGCTCTTTCTCCACCTCTCTTATCTGTTTGTGCAGCTTTCTTGCCTCTTTTTGTACGTCTCTTAAGTCTTTCTGCATCATCTTTTACCTCTTTCGGCACCTCTCTTATCAATTTGAGGAGCTCTCTTGCTTCTTTCTATATATATTTTGTTTGTTTCTGCACTTCTGTTACTCTGTTTAAGAGCCTTTCGTGTGGGACCGTATCAAAGGCCGCTGATAAATCAAGTAATATCAAAACGGCCTTGCCTTCCACGTCTAATTTGCCCTTGATGAATTCTGTCACTTCCAGCAGCGCAGACTCAGTGCTGAAATTAGCCCTAAAGCCGGACTGGGAGTCATGGAGGAGCTTCCCATCTTCAATATGATTTTGA
This sequence comes from Calotriton arnoldi, assembly GCA_963921515.1. Classification (NCBI taxonomy): domain Eukaryota; kingdom Metazoa; phylum Chordata; class Amphibia; order Caudata; family Salamandridae; genus Calotriton; species Calotriton arnoldi. The sequence continues at coordinate 675,196 of CAWUFW010008351.1, forward strand.
ATAACTTTGTTGACGTGCTTCTCTAAGGCTTTAGAGAGAGCCGGAAGCAAAGAGATCGGCCTGTAATTAGCCAGATCCATAGGATCAGCATTCGTTTTTTTTATCAGAGGGAGAATCTTAGCATGCTTCCACAACTTTGGCATAATGCTTGTGGAGAGGGAAGTATTAAAGAGCTGGTGTACAATCAGGTTTATTGTGGGGGCAACCAGAGACAAGATGTTGGCTGGACAGGGGTCGGTAGGGGAACCCGACTTAATGTTTTGAAGGAGGGACAATGATTCATCCCGCTGAAGCTCAGGGAAAACAAGAAGAGGTGGAGGATCCAAAATATGAAATTTGCTATTGACACTATTATAAAAAGTCAACTCATCCTCAGATATGTTAGAAAAAGCATTTTGGATCAGAGAAATATTCCCATGGAAGAATTGAGAAATCTGCTTTGACCATTTCTCTGTGCAAGGCCCTATCTTAAAACAGGCTGTCGGTGAGATAAAAGATTTGGCTATCTTAAAAATGTCTTTACTCTTGTTTTGGGCAGTAGCAATCTTAGATTGAAAGAAGTTGATTTTTGCTTTTTTTACAAGTGTATGATAAGTTTTTAGGCTATCTTTATAAGCCTTCCTGTCATCGGGGAGATAGGATTTTCGCCATTTCCGCTCCTTTTTCCTGCAGTTCCTTTTGTTATCTCTCAGGAGATTACTGAACCAGGGAGCCGAGAAAGCTGATCTCTTAGAGGAGCGGGTAACGGCTGGGGCAGCAGCCTCGATGTTGGTACGAAGCCACAAATCAATTCGAAGGGCATCCAGATCCGCAGTGCTTGACAACATCTGAGTGGAACGATTTAGAGCCTCTGCTAACTTTGGGACAGATATTTTGTGGAATGCCCTGAAGTTCAAGGCTGTTTGCCTAGTGGACACTGAAGGGGCAGTGCCAGAATAGGGGATATCAAACTTTAACAAGAAATGGTCGGACCAGATGATAGGAAGTGGCAAACCGACCGTTAAATCAAAATTATGAAAAATTTGGTCCAGAGTATGACCCTTCTCATGAGTGGCCGAAGAGATGGATGAAATCATCTGAAAAGTATGCAACGTCTCTGCCAAGAGGGTAGCCTGGGGATCATTATTGTTATCCATGTGAATGTTAAAATCACCCAAAATTAGGCAATTGTTATATTTTAGGGCTAAGGAGAAAATTCTAAATTATATACTATTAAATTATTTATTTGAGGTGGGTCTGCGAATCCACCGTGACGTTACACGGGGGAGCACGCTTAGAGCCGCAATGGGGTCTTGACTCCAAACATGAGAGAAAAAAAATGTCCCCTAGTCCCATTACTCAATGTCCACCCAGGGGTCCCCATCCCCCGGGGCATGCCCTCACATTGGGGACCACGGGGGGAGCCCCAATGCCCCTGCGGTCCCTGCCGGCTTCCCACCTCCTGAGGGAGCTGGCATTGCTTTTGGACAAAGGGACCTGCAAACATGCAGCTCCCTTTGCCCAAAAGCAATTCAGCTTCACTTCATGGAAGTGAGAGCAGTTTTCCTGTTCTCGCTTCCATGAAGCGAAGCAGATGTTTGCTATGACAGGGCGGGAGCAGGGCTCCTGCCATAGCAAACTGCAATGTCCCGGGGGTGGGCACCCCGGACAGTGCTGGAGCCGGCCCTGTGGGGTGGCGGTCTCCAGGGCCATGGAGGGGGGCCACAGCCCCCCTCCCATCTGTGTGCTGCCCCAAGGAGGTGGTGGAGGTGGTGGTCCCCGGGGCCAGGGGTCCGCAGCGGACCCCCGCACTTAATTGATGTATGCCCCTGTGAGGTGGTGGTCCCCGGGGCAGTGTGGGGGGGCTCGAGGCCCCCCACACTTCATTTTTTAATAGTAGCCTCGGGGAGGTGGCAGTCCCCGGGGCAGCGTGGGGGGGCAGGAGTCCACCCATGCTATTTTTTATTAAAAAAACCCAGAGAGGTGGTGGTCCCAGGGGCTTGGGGGGGCCCGTGAGACCTCCCCACCCATAATTTAAAAAGCCCTGTGGAGGTGGTGGTCCCCAGGGCTCCGGGGGGGCCGCGTGCCCCCTGCTCATTATTAACAAAGCCCCGGGGAGGTGACGTTCCTGGGGCTGCGGGGGCCCCACGGGCCACCACATAATAATCATTCCCCCCGGGACATGGCCCACCCGGGGGCTTAAAAGAAACGAAGCGTGAGTGACCGTGCTTTGTTTTTTGTTTTTTTTTCGGCAGGGTTCGCGAACCTTCTGCGAATCCCGCCGAAATATTTTTTTTAATGCTTTTTTGGGCCCTCCTTGAGCAGACCTAGGGGGTCAGGGTGTTTCTACCCTGCCCCCTTTTCTTCATTTTTAACCTTTAACCCGTCCGAGAGTGCTTCCTGACTAAAAAGTGCACTGGAGCAGTAAATTAAAAGAGGAAGCACTGCCGCAGAACAAGTGGACCTACGGCGTTTTGGACCCGATACCCTGCAAACCGGAGGAGGAGCGGGGACTCGCTGGACCATTTGCCGGTAAGCAGTTTTATGATATTTTAACTGCTTGGACTGTGTCAAAGCGGCAGAACGAGGGGGACATTGCGGAAAACATACAGCCTCTAATTGGATCACACAATACTTCGTGAGCATGTTTTGTGAATCGGCACGCCACGAAGCGGCTAAAGACATCTTCAAAAAACACACTGGAGCGGAACAACAAAGCTCTGCCAGCACGTCAAAGGTGACCAGTAGCTTAAATGCGAAGTTCACTAAACTGGAGAGGATTTACGAGAGGGAGATGCGCAAATAGTGGGAGGCAACCTCCCTCCAGAATTACATCTACGTGGACAGGGTGCCGCGAGTGCTTAAGGCAATAACATTTTCTGCAAATCACCCCGTGAGTGCTGGCTTCTGTTCATCAGATGGGGAACAGTGGAGCTTTGGCGGTGGTAACGGGGCATATAAAAATAAAAATTTCATCAGCACCAAGTAAAGGGTCCGGTTTCGTCATTTCCCTGCGGATTGGATGTTTAGTGGCGTACTCCATTCGATATATATATATATATATATACATATATATATATATATATATACATATATATATATTGTCCAAAGGGTGCTCAGATATGGGGCCGCACTCCGCTGTCAGGTAGGTTAACAAACCGCTTTATTGAAAAACATGCAGCTTCCATCCCGTTCTGTAATCCCTTGGCCTTACGCGTTTCGAAGCCTGTGGAGGCAATGAACCAGTGATTCCTGACGTCGGCCTCTGATGAGAAGCACGAAGGCTTCGAAACGCGTAAGGCCAAGGGATTACAGAACGGGATGGGAAGCTGCATGTTTTTTAATAAAGCGGTTTGTTAACCTACCTGACAGCGGAGTGCGGCCCCATATCTGAGCACCTCTTTGGACAACATATATATATATATATATATATATATATATATATATATATATATATATATTACCTACTGGCGGTCGCCAGTAGGTAGTTATAGTTAGGACCTAGTTTCCATAGGAAAAGCGTTTTTTGTTTTCCCAATAACTTTGGCGCCATTTGACGAATCTTCGCGAAATTTTCAAAACTAGTGATCAGCTCGGGTCAGCTCCTGTCTTGAAAGTTTCCGGGTGATTCGCCAAGCGGGGGCCGAGAAAAAAGGGGGGTCCCAAAACACGTTTTCCCCATGTTATTTTCCATAGGAAACTTTAGACACGGCTACAGCCCGAACTGCTGAACGGAATTACACCAAATTTGGCAAAAAGGTAGCCCTTGGTTCAGAAAGAGTCCTTTTTGTTAAATGGTGTAAATCCGTTCAGTAGTTGCTGAGAAATAAAAAAAAAAAAGTTTCGATATCTAGGGACGCAGTGGATTCGCGAACCCTCCCGACCACGAGCTTCACTGTGATTGGCTGCCAACACTCCAAACCAGGATTTGTTGGCAGCCATGTTGTGACTCGGTAGAACCGAGTCACAAGAAAACAGTGAAACAAAGGTGAAAAACAAGAAAAGGGGGCAGGGTAGAAACACCCTGACCCCTAGGCCTGCTCAGTGGGTCCCACAGGGACCCCAGAGCCAAAAAAGCATTTTTTTTTTTAACCGGCAGAATTCGCGCTGGGTGCGCGAATCCTGCCGATAAAATTTTTTTAAAACGAAGCGCGGGCTCCCGCTCTTCATTATTTTCAAGCCCCCGGGTGGGCCAGGTCCCGGGGGCATGCAGGAAATGTATAGCGGGGGCCCCCGCAGCCCCGGGGACCGCCACCTCCCCGGGGCTTTATTTATGTTTTGCGGGGGGCTTTGATGATAAAAATGCGGGGGGCAAGTAGCCCCCCCGCAGCCCCGGACACCGCCATCTCCACGGGGCTCAAATTTTTGAAAGAAATAACCTGTGTGGGGGGGCTCGAGCCACCCCACACGCCCCAGGGTCCACCACCTCCCCGGGGCACTAAGTATGCAAATGTGGGGGTCCGTTACGGACCCCTGAGCCCCGGGGACCACCACCTCCCCGGGGCTTTGTAATGTGTAGGGAGGGGGCCGCGCGGCCCCCTCCTGGAGCCCCTTGATGGCCCTGGGGACCGTCACCCCCAGGGCCGGCTCCTGCAGTGTCCCGGGGTGCCCACCGGGACACTGCTGTTTGTCTCTGGGCCGGGCGGGAGCCGTGCGGCTCCGCGCCTGCCATAGCAGACTCTGCTTGGATTTTGGAAGTGAGAGCAGGTCTCCTGCTCTCGCTTCCAAAATCCAAAGCAGATTGCTTTTCCACAAGGGGAGCTGCATGTCAGCAGCTCCCCGTGTGGAAAGCAATGCCGGCTCCCGCAGGACGCGGGGAGCCGGCGGGACCGTGGGGGCATTGGGGCTCTCCCCACGGTCCCCAACGGACAGGCCAGGCCCCGAGGGATGGGGTCCCCAGGGCCAGGAGTGGCCTGGGAGGGGGGCCACGCGGCCCCCCTCCAAATATTATTTAAAAAAATATATATAATTCTGGCCATGCCCCAGGGGATGGGGTCCCCGGGGCCAAAATTGGCCTCGGGAGGGGGGCCCCTCCCGTTAAAAAAAAACAAGAACGGGTCAGGCCCTGGGGTATGGGGTCCCCAGGGCCCCAAATATTGTAAAAATAGGGGGGCCACACAGCCCCCCTTCTACAAAAAAAAAAATATCAAAAGCCGGCATCGCGCCGGACTCCCCGTCCCCTCCCTGTAGCACTCAGCAAACGCGCCCACTGGCGCGTTGTAAGTTGGGGAATTAATTCCCCTTCAATCCTGAGGGTCCCTGAGGGCCAAGTAGCCCACCAGGTACCTTCAGTTTGCGCCACAGAGCTGCGTTGCAGACAGGTGGTCTGAGGCCACGCCCCTTTTTACACCACTCTGCAACGCAGCTCTGTGGTGCTTACTGGGAGGTACCTGGTTGGCTAGTTGGCCCACAGGGACCCTTAGGATTCAAGGGGACTTAATCCCCCAACTTACAACGTGCCAGGGGGCGCGTTTGCACAGTGGTGCGGGGAGGGGGCGGGGCCTGATATGGCAAGTGTGCAAACGGGCCCCCTGGCGCCTTGTAACTTGGGGGATTAAGTCCCCTTCAATCCTAAGTGTCCCTGGGGGCCAACTAGCCCACCAGGTACCTTCAGTTTGTGCCACAGGGCTGCGTTGCAGAGAGGTGGTCTGAGGCCACGCCCCTTTTTACACCTCTCTGCAACGCAGCTGTGAAGCGCTTACTGGAGGTACCCGGTGGGCTACTTGGCCCCCAGGGACCCTCAGGATTCAAGGGGACTTAATCCCCCAACTTAAAACGCGCCACGGGGCGCATTTGCACAGTGGTGAAGGGAGGGGGCGGGGCCTAATGTGACATGTGTGCAAACACGTCCTGTGGTGTGTTTTAAGTTGGGGGATTAAGTCTCCTTGAATACTGAGGGTCCCTGGGGGGCCAACTAGCCTACCAGGTACCTCCAGTAAGTGCCACAGAGTTGCGTTGCAGAGAGGTGTAAAAAGGGGCATAGCCTCGGACCACCTCTCTGCAACGCAGCCCTGTGGCGCGCTTACTGGAGGTTCCTGGTGGGCTAGTTGGCCCCCAAGGACCCTCAGGATTCAAGGGGACTTAATCCCCAACTTAAAACACGCCACAGGGCACGTTGCACACTCAGTCACATCAGGCCCCGCCCTCTCCTGCACCACTGTGCAAACGGGCCCTCTGGCGCGTTGTAAGTTGGGGGATTAAATCCCCTTGAATCCTGAGGGTCCCTGGGGGCCAAGTAGCCCACCGGGTACCTCCAGTAAGCGCCCATGAGCTGCGTTGCAGAGAGGTGTAAAAAGGGGCGTGGCCTCGGAACACCTCTCTGCAATGCAGCTCTGTGCCGCTTCCTGGAGGTACCTGGTGGGCTACTTGGCCCCCAGGGACCCTCAGGATTCAATTTGACTTAATCCCCCAATTTACAACGTGCTAGGGGGCACATTTGCACAGTGGTTCAGGGAGGGGGCGGGGCCTGATATAAGAAGTTAGCAATCCTGCTGTGTGGGACTTACTGGTGGTAATAAAAGGGTAGTTGGCCCCCAAGGTTGACGTTGGGGGCTAACTACTCCTCCTGTTACCTCCAGTAAATACCACACAGTGGGATTGCTAAGAGGTGTTTCGGAGGCCACGCTCACCTTTCTCCACCACTCTGGAAACGCGACTGATATGTTAGAGTTAGAAATTAGCATTTAAAAAACCTTTGAAATTCACTGAAAAAAACATAGGTTTCAGGGACGTTATAGTTAGAAATTAGCATTTAAAAAACCTTTGAAATTCACTGAAAAAAACATAGGTTTCAGGGACGTTATAGTTAGTTGGACATTTCTCTTCTACAAAACCATAGAAATTGCCCCGTTATAGTTAGTTCAGCTTAACTATAACTTCGCGCACCCACAATGCACTTCTGATGACGTCACATTTTACATCATTCATGACATGGTCAGTGACATCACTGATGGCATCACTGATGACATCTCAAATGACATCACTGATGACATCACTGATGACATCATCCAGTGACTGTGTGTTTCTTTAAAGTTTAAATATGTATTATATATATGCCAAGGTGTATTGAACAATGAGTGGGTGTATAAGTGTCTGGATGGAGGATTTAGTAGGTGCGTGACTGACTGTTTAAGTGAGTGATTACATGTGTCTTACTGAATGCATGGGTTAGTGACTAAACTGTGTGAATGTCTGTATCAGTCTGTCTGTTGTTGTGTAAGCTGCTGCATGGGTTGGTGAGTAGCTACATGAGTGTCTATATGGGTTATTGATTGGTTGCCTGAGTATTTGTATGGGTGCCTGAGTGTATGTGTGGGTGGGTGGGAGGTGTGTGACTCTCTGCATAGATGTGTGAGTGGTTGATTCACTGGGTGTATGGGTTCAAGAGTGCATGTGGAAACAGCTGTATGGGTGGGTGAGTGTGTGAATGGGTGTATTGGTGAGTGAATGAATGTCTCAGTGGTATATGTCCAAGTAACTACATATGTAAAAGGCAGTGTATGTGAGTGTTGGAGTATATAAATGACTATACATGAGAGTCAGTGATTGTGAGAGTGGCTGTATGGATGAGTGTGTACTTGTATCAGTGATTATATAAGAGAGTAAGTATGCGTTAGTATATGTATGAATAAGTGAGGTGGTGTGTGTATAACTGTATAGGTGAGTAAATGGGTGTGTGATTGATTCTTTGCATGACTGACTAGGTGTGTGAGTAAGTCCATGGATGAGTGGCGGTGTGTAAGTGTCTGTATAGGTGTATGAGTGCATATGATAGTGTTGTATTGATGAGTGACTGCATGTATGAGTGATTGTATGGGTGAATGAGTGGATGTGTGTGTAGACCTAGGAATCAATGAGTGCGTATGTAGTAACTGGTATTGGTGTGTCGATGGTTTCGAAAATGGTAGTCTGTATTTTACAGTGGGTGTATCAAAGATTATATTAGACTGAGAGGAGGTGCATCAGATTTTCACGTGGATGATGTCATCAGTGATGTCATCAGTGATGTCATTTGAGATGTCATCAGTGATGTCATCAGTGATGTCACTGACCATGTCATGAATGATGTAATATGTGACGTCATCAGAAGTGCATTGCGGGTGCGCGAGTTATAGTTAGCTGAACTAACTATAACGGGGCAATTTCTATGGTTTTGTAGAAGAGAAATGTCCAACTAACTATAACGTCCCTGAAACCTATGGTTTTTTCAGTGAATATATATATATATATAATTATTTTTTTTCTAATGAATAAACATATCTAATTAGATGATAGCTGTCCCTATGGTCATTGCACCTAATGTCCCCAACTAATGTCAAGTTGGTTTTGACAATCTAAAATTATAAAGTTGCCTAGGATTTTTAGCACACTTTGAGTTACTTGTCCCTGCCTTAGGAACTACAAATTGTAGCAGGGGAACCCCTTTGAATTTGCATATAATCCCTGCATTCCTACATTCCAGAACTGTTACCATCCAGTAGTGTTGCTAGAGCCTTACGTAGAATAGAATATGGAGGAAAGCTATTGAATCAAAAGCAGAGAGCTGAGATAGCCATTCAGTCATGAGCAAGAGGCTGACAGTAAGTCAACTCTCAGCATATTGGAAACAAAAGGTCTGCCAACGAACAGCTAAGGATGTCTGCAGCTGAGACCTATAAAGGACAATGTAGCATAGCTGTATGCACAGTCCCAGAACTTTCAACAACCATGAGTAATGTCTCTGACTTCCTGAGAAGTGCTTGCAGAAGCTGTGATACAGCCTGCAGAAGGATGTAGAAGACGTCTTGTGCCCCTGTCCATTCAGGTGTTGAGGATATTAGTGGAGAAGAGAGAGGGGGTGCCCTCCTTCCGTGAATTATGGTTCAGTTTGCCACGCCTTCCTTACATAATATAAAATCAAAAAGAAATTTCCCTTTGGATACACATACAAAACCATCCACACCTTTGGTACTGTGATTACGTCTCCACTCACACTTCATATGTGATCACATGGAAATTTGAGTATCCCCACTATGATATTTTGAAACAATATTGATTACTTTATTGGTCGAGAAATTAGTAGCTCCAAACAAAAAGCCTGACATTAATCACATTACATGAGCATATTACACAGTTAAAAACATTATTACAGCATTTCTTAAAAAGTTTTTTCATAAAGATAACCCACTTAAAAATATTTTCATAATACTCAATGGATTGTTACTCTCTCATGGCTTAATGTGCAATCGGAAATACTCCACTAGGTGTAGAGAGTGTTCAATTTAAAAACAGAAACATACAACAAAATAAACACAAACTGGGAGAATACAATAGACAAACACATATGTCTTTTTATTACTAATCTGTTTGGCTCCTTTTTCACTATACAGGGTATCTTTAAGGAATCAATATCCACTGTATCCTTCACTGCTCATCAGATTTAGTGTATCTAAGTGCATTGACACGTTTCGGTGGATTTCATTGATACCAGCCGCCTTCTTCAGGACAAGAAAAACCTTTTTTCTCCCACAATTTTTAAGAAACACTTATACTGTAATGTTTCAATAGAATTCCCGATTAGTTTCTGGTCCCAATACTTTCTTATTTGGTCCCAATTTAGTCGACCCACAGGAAGAGTCAAGCACCTTTTCAATTTCTCTAGTTCGGGTTGTAAATGATTTTTATTTATTCCAATTTCTCCTGAATTCCATTATTCTTAAATGTTTCCAGGAAGGGCTCCTTTTCTTTCCTGTATCGAGCGTACTTTCCTCGTGTCTGACATGTCTCGTCGTCTAATTCAGTTACGTTACGGAAAGCGTAATCACAATGATAACATTGCGGTTACAGAAATGTTCGTTCATTCCACAATAATGTGCAGTTTACCTGTACCACACAACTGAAAGCACTGGTGATGTGTTTGGGGGCCTGCAGGAAGCATAGTGATTTTTTCTCCGCCCATTTGGATCGTGTGCAGCAAGGCGTTTAATGCCACAACATAGTGGAGTTGTTTATAGGAGAGCATGGTGTCACAACAGCAGTGAACCTATCCTGTCCTTTTGCAGTGTATTGTGTGGCTGTGGGGCCTGCTGCACAATTGAGGCACTGGTACAATGGTGAAACCATACACATAAAGTCAGTCAGGGTCAGCTTTAGCACTGGTGGTGCCCGGTGGACAGTCTTTTTTGGCACCCACTTCCAAAAATCCTCCTTCTCCATGGATTGCCTCACTACCACCCTCCAACAGTGCCCCTCATCTCTCTATTGCTCCTTTCTCACATGCATTTAATTTTTTTATAGGGCTACTCATAGTTCACTCATACTCAGTTCTGTCATCTACATGGTAAACTTCTTCAGTTTATTCTTAACATAGTGCACCTCAAGGTCAGCTGAAGCCAGTATTCCAGAGGAAAAATAACCCCTTAGATGAGAAAAGATCACCACCACTGTGGCAGGCATTAGTCGCTATAGGTGAGTAGAAAGGTGGATGGACCATATACTCATTGAATGAGGACAATCCTGCATTATGATCCCGTCCACAACAATGGCAGTCTAGGGGGCATGGCCAAGATGGCAGCCGCATCGGACGCGCTGTAAAGTGCTCAGTGGCAGGCCCATGAGTAATCCTACATTTATCCTCCCTACCCAGCTATAATTCATTCTTCAGCAACACACAGAGCACTAATATAGTGGGAAGAACCTGGTTGCGGGGAGGATGCATGAGTGCTCCCACCACTTTGCTGTACCGAAGGTGAAGTCTGCTGTCTGAGAGCGAGGCATGGGGTGGGCCTCTTGCAGAGGGAGCTGAGGAGGAGGTGTGGCGTTGCGAAGTGAGCGGTTGCGTGGGGGAGGCGGGGCGGCTGACCTTGGATGTATTGTCAGTCCCCCCTTCCCGGGGTGACCAGAGTGTTGAGACTGGCGCATGCGGGGGCGGCCTGCCTGTTGAGGGGGCGCATCCTGTGGGAGACGATGCACAGGTGCAGCCCCTGTTTGCTGCCTCCGAGGTGGAGAGTGCTCCCTGGAGACGAGTGCTCCCCGGAGACAGGGCCTGGAGTGAGACGCTTGCAAGCGTGGCCATGATGGAGTGAGGGTGGCGACAAAACAGAGACATCTCGCTGAAGAGTATATATACTGTCTTTGATGTTTTGCCTGGGGGACCTGCTGGGCTGAACGGAGCCCCTCTGAATTTAGGTTTTACTGAGGCAAAGGCCCTCCTTGAGGGGTTGTGGAGAGTAGACCTCGTTGAACGGCCACCCCCTGCATACCTGGATGCGACTGCAGGGGTGTGCGGACACAGGAGGGGATGCGGCTCTGTCCCTCCTCTCCTCATTTTTAGAGGATAGGGAGCAGGCCTACATTGGGAAAATCTACAATCTGAACCCTTCCTTCTCCCATGTGGAGTGCCACAGGGATCGGCACTGTCACCAACTCTGTTTAACATTTATGTCACCCCACTCGCCAGTCTCATCAGACAGCATGGTTTCTCGTTTGTGTCTTACGCGGACGACTCACAGATTATCATCTCTGTATCTAAACAGTCTGAGCCTGTCGCCGCGAGTGTCCATGCTTGTCTGACTTACATCATGAGCTGGATGAGCAATAACTATCTTAAAATCAACACGGATAAGACGGAGGTGATGGAGTTTGGTAACGGACCGTCCCTGTGGAACCACACCTGGTGGCCCACAGATGCAGGCGTTTGTCCAGCTCCATCTACTAAAGTTAAGAATTTGGGGATTATTTTTGATGACCAACTTAGCTTCTCGGCTCAGATAAACCGTGTAACCTCCACTTGTTTTTTCATACTGAAGCTTCTTCGGAAGGTGTTTCCTTTCATTCACGCAGGAGCTAAGAAAAACAGTGGTAGTGGCCCTAGTCCTATCACGCCTAGATTACTGCAATGCACTATTTATAGGCATTGATAAGGCGCAGAAGGCCAAATTGCAGTCTATACAAAATGCCGCTGCGCGGATATTATTGAATATCCCAAAAGGTCACTCTACCTCCGCTGCCATTAAATCATTGCATTGGCTCCCAATACAGCACCGTTTGGAATTCAAGGCTTTATGCTTGGTTCACAAGACACTTTATGGTGGAGGGGCAGCGGACCTCCGTAAATTTTTCCACTGGTACATTCCTACAAGAAGCCTCAGATCCTCAAACACAGGCCGCATCTGCGCCACCAAAGTCTGTAGAGCCAGATGGTGAGGGAAGAGTCTATCGCACTGTGCAGTTAGGCTATGGAACCAACTGCCTACCACTGTGAGACTCCAACCAAACAGGCTAATGTTCAGGAAGTTGATAAAAACGTGGCTGTTCCCCAGGGCATAAAACGGTACAGCTGTTTGCATTCCCTCTCTTTTCTCACTTAGCGCCAAGACGCCTCGGCATTCGAGTGCTCTATAAACTTTAATCCTATCCTATCGGCACTGTTCCGGACCTGGCCGGGCGAGGTGAGGCCCATTAACTTGTACAGCTGAGGAGGCCTGTCAACATTTGGACCATGCGGGGTGTAAATACACCAAAGAAATCAGTAGACCGGCCCCTGCGGGAGTCGGGGAACTGCGCGACTCGGTGTGTGTCTCCTCGATGGCCCTGTACCAGTTGCCGGTGTTGAGATACTCTGTGGCTGCGGTTTCCCGGATGTGTTGTACTTTGCCCTGCTGAATTGCTGGAGCCAGTGATCAATATATAACGATGGCCCACTATAATCAGTGAAGGTGGAAACTGGAGGGACAATAATTGCCCAAGCGTATTAGCAAGGTTGGCGCAGGCTAACAAAAATATCAAATACACCCACACCATTCCAATGGCTGAAAAAATGGGAGAAGGGCCAGAGGCACAGAGCGGGGAGCAGAATATGCAAGACCCATCATTGGCAGATTTGATGGAGGCTATAAAGGGAACCCGAGCAGAACTGGGCACTAAAATAGATCCTGTTGCCATTGATGTTAACCTTCTTAGAGCTGTCCTTCAAAAGGTTGCACACCGTGTAACGACCACTGAAGGGCATGTGGATGACCTGCAATGTGAGGTCGCCATGTTGCCTGAAACAGTGTCCTCCTTACAGAAGTTGTCGGTGAGGCTTGAGGAACACATTGAGGATTCCGAGGGGAGATCCAGGAGGAACAACCTACGCCTTATAGGTTTCCCCGAAAAGACGGAGGGCCAGTCTGCAGAACTTTTCCTAGATGACTGGCTGGTCACGGTCATGCACCCACAAAATTCTATACGATTGAAAGGGCACACCATGCATTGGTTCCTCCACCTCACCAGGGCACGCCGCCGCGGGCGCTCATAACCCGATTGTTTAACTTCGGGGACTGTGACACAGTTTTTCAGCATGTACACTTGGAGGACCCATCCAATTTTTAGGGGCGGCCCATATTTATATTCCCACATTACACTCAAAAGGTCCAAAACCAACGTAAATCATACCTGGAGGTTAAGAAATGATTACATGACCATAATCTGCGATACAACCTGATGTTTCCAGCAAAACTCTGAGTAGTGCAAGTTGTGAAGGAACGCGTTTTCTTCACGGTGAGCGAGGCTAGTGACTGGGTGGTTACACTGGCTGGGACTCCATCTTTGGGATCAACATGCCCTGGAACGGGCTCACTGAACAGGCAAAGTCATTCAGCACGACCGCAGAGGAAGACAAAGAGAGGCAGACGGTCGGTAGCCCTCAAACCAACAGGTCACATAGTGGTGTGTGAGGATGGCACCCTCAGAGACACAGAAGTGGTGCTGGACTCACAAGACTCCTTTCAGACTCGACAAAGTAACTCTGGAACTGGCTCAGATAGCACTGATGGGGGCCCGGCCTGACGCCTGTTCGCCATACAATGAGTAAGGATACCACGTTTTGCTAAACTAAGAGACTAATTGATGCAGCAGCACCCTTTGGCCTGCAACTGCTTTTGGGTATCTGGTGAATGTTAGATTGAGGACTTTTAATGAAGGGACAGTTGTATATTTAAATTATAAAGAGGAGCACTGGATTCACATGAAAGGAAATGTGGGGAAACACGAATGGGTGCCTGAGTGTATGTTCTTTTAGGTGATATCCTGGGCTGCTAGGAACAGTAGGGACTGGGGATCTGGCTGCCGAGGAGGCTGTGCAGGGGCAATGCCTTGCGGCCACCACAGTGCATGGAACCCTAGCATAGCGCATAGATGTTTATATGTATTCTAGGTTTGATAGTAATGCACTTATATCGAATGGGGCGGGAATCACTAGTACATGCACTGCCTAGCGATAGTCAGGGATGGTTAGTGTCACTGCCCAAGGGGAAGGGGGCGTTGGGAAGGGGTAATGTTATGTTTGTTACACAGTTTAGGGCTCATGCAACTAGATACTTTGGTGTTCTGTACTGTCACGCTCTGGTGGTCAATTTGGGGAGGACTTGTCTGGTCACCTTGGCCACGAAATGAGTTGGAGAGGTGCGAATGAAGATGGATGATGTCTTTACATTCCTGACAGGGAATGTCAGGGAGTTAGCATAGTTGGAGAAAAGGCGCAGAGTACCTGCCTAACTCAAGCGTTACTGTGTTTCCATAGCGTTCTTACAGGAGACACATGTGTGGGGAGACTGTATCTCGAGTCTTCATAAATGGTGGAGGGGGAAGTTATAAGCAACCTCATACTTGGGGTACGTCCGTGGAGCCATCATATGGGTGGCCCCGGCGGTCCCCTTTCGACATTAGGGGCATATTGTGGACCCTGAAGGACGCTATGTTATTCAGTATGTTGCCCTAGATGGACGGGAGGTTTGTCTGATAAAAGTGTAAGCTCCCAATGCTGATTGTGAGAAACTTCTACAATGGAGTAGCGTCTGCTACCACAACTTACTTGTCTGCAGGGCTGATATTAGCAGGCGACTGTAACTGTGTGCTTGTTGGGGGGCTTGATCATGAGCCTCCTCGCAGAAACACAAAACCACACACGACTGGGCAACTCAGGGAACTGATGAGGGGTTTAAGCTTACAGTATATCAGGAGAGAAAAACATCCAGACTCTAGAACCTTCTCCTGTTACAGCCCTGCTACAGGGACGTACAGTCGTCTGGATGACTGCCTTGTTTTGACAGGAATGTGGCAGAGGGTGGGGGAGGTATCCTACCTAGCGCATTACATATCGGATCATTCTCTGCTCCTGCTGAGCCTATGGAGAGGTCACACTCTCCTACGGTGCTGCAGTGGCGTTTGCGAGCAGAGGCACTCTCAGACCACCATTTGCGAATACGGTGCGGGAGGCACTTTCTCACTATTTCCAGGAAAATTGGGGAAGCTCCAGTAGTAGAGCATACAATTGGAATGTGATGAAAGTGTGATTAGAGGGGTCTGCCTTAAAACATCGTATGACGTCAGACACCAGCTGGAACGAACCATAGCCCAGGGAGAGTCTCAACTCCTCGCTATAAAAAAAGGAGCTCCCCGCACAGCCACAGAGGTTAGTGGAGTGGCAAAAAACTCGTAGTGACCTCTCAGATGGCTGGCGTAGATTGGAGAAACACACTTACAAGGCATATTTGCAAAGGCTCCATGCGGAGGGGGACAAGACAAAGGCAATGCTGGCGTGCCTGGTGAGACAACAGGACTCCCAGGAAAAAGTCATGGTATTGCGTGATGCGTCCGGAAAGTTAGCCAATACTCAACAAGCAATAAACGAAGGTGCTTATTTATAAGCCCCTTGTGCCACCGGTGCATCACTTTTTGTGTCGAACCGCTGGCGCAACCTCCTGCACCACATTTACAAGGCCACGTAAGCCACACTGCGTGGCTTTTCGTGCTCTTGTAAATAGGGCCCCTTCTCACGCAACACTTTGCGTGAAAGGGGCGTGACATGGGTGTTGCTGTGGGTGTTCACAAGCAACACCCATATATTCTGCTGTATTTCCAGATTTACGAGAATTCGTAGACCTGGAAATGCTTCAGAATGCTACGCCACCCCAGGGGGGCGTAGCGAGGTGCAACGAGGAGAAATGTTTACATTTCTCCTCGTTTTTTCCTCTTTCTATGCGTGGTGCATTCTGCAGCACACATAAGAAGAGGAAATCACCTCTTGTGATTGCTTTTGTGCAGGAAGGTGTGCCTTCCTGCACAAAAACAATCTCCCCGCAACACAGGCACCCTTGCACCATGCCGCATGGCAGCCGATTGTGCACCAGCGCAGAGGAACGCACAGGGATGCGTCATATTGTTGTAAATATGATGCATCCCTGTGCTTTGAAAGTGCCACAGCATTGCGCAGCCAAAGGGCTGGCAGTGCCGCGCTGCTGCACTTTCTTGTAAATAAGGCCCGAAATAGTCCGGGGGCACCTCTGCAAAGCATATGAGGAACGAACTGTTCAGTCAGGCGATCACGGGGCAGACTTCCTGGCCGAGGTACATCTCTCACGGTTAGGGTTAGAGGAGAGGGCAGCCCTAGAGGCGCCTCTAATGAGAGAGGAAATCCTGGCGGCAATGCAAAGGTTGAAGCCTGCAGAGACGCCGGGAGGAGACTCCCTCCCGGTGGAATTTTATTAATGATATACGGATGTGATCATTGATAAATTGCTGGAGGTATATCAGGAAGCACTCCAACAGAGGCGACTACCTGTAACTATGCGTGAGGCCCATATAGTATTGATTCCAAAACCTGGCAAGGATCCGGTAGAGGTGTCGTCCTTTAGACCGCTTTCATTACTAAATGTGGATGTAAAAATACAAAGTGGGGTCCAGGCGGCATGACTGCTCCCATATCTGTCCTCACTAATGCACAAGGATCAGTGCGGCTTCATTCCACAGAGAAGGAGTTTTGTATAACCTTTGCAAACTGGCCCATGTCTACATGTACCACACCTGAGTAAAGGACTGTATGCCCTGGCATTCCTGGATATTGAGCAGGTGTTCAATTCTGTCGCCTGGAAATACCTGTGGTGCGTACTGGAGAAGGTGGGAATTGGCCCCAAATTCATAGCATGGATTAAATTATTGTACACTGAACCAGGTGCCAGGGTGCGGACAGGCGGCATGGTGTCATCGTAGTTCAAACTACATTGTGGACCCTGACAGGGGTGTCACCTCTGCACCCTACTATTTGCATTAGCCATGGAGCCCATGGCGCGCTGTTGCACCACACTCTGAAACCCTGGTTGATCCGGGAGGGCGAGACAACGCATATCATATCCTTGTATGCCGATGATGCCCTGGTATACATGCGCAATCCAGAGTAATTGGTTCCAGTGCTCTTACACGTCTCAGGGGCCTTTGGGGAGGAGTCCGGTCATTTTGTGAATGCCCACAAATATCAGTTAATACCAGTTGGTTGTCTGACCGCGATTGCCTGGAGGCACTTCCGGCAGTTGGATTTCCATGGGGAGGGGGGGAGGGGTGGAAGGAATACGTTATTTGGGAATCAAGATTGCCTACTCAAAACTAAAAATTTGGGACCTAGATATTGGCAGAGTATTGGAGGGCTTGAGGGCATTGGTTAGTTTCTGAAGAGACCTCCCTTTGTCACTGATGGGCAGGGCAGCAGTCGTTAAAATGGTAATATTGCCACTGTGCCTGTACAACCTGCAGGGTACATTATATGAGATTCCCAAAAGGTATTTTGTCGAGCTATATAGTCTAATAGTGGGTCTATTATGCGCTGCTAAAAGAAAACGGATAGGGTTACCCATGCTGAAACAGACATGGGATCGGGGAGGAATTGAGCTTCCCAATGTAGAACTTAACTATTTAGCAGCACATCACCAACATGCGGTTCACTGGCTAGATGAGGAGGACAATTGACAGAAAAGACTGCTGCAGGTTTCTCATGGACACCTTACACTGCCTCAAATGCTTATGTGTGGTGCCCGGATACCGGCTCATTTGCCGTATCTAATAAGACATGCGGGACGGGTATGGGAAGGCAGGGTCACAAAGGTATTACGTTCTGCGCCTTATGCATGTGATATGCCACTATGGTTGGTAAAACCATTTTCAAAAATAGAGGAGGTCATTTCTGTACAAAAATGGAAAGATAGAGGATGGGAAGTGCTAGGAGATTTATACCTCAGCGGCCAATTTATCACGCAAGATGACGCTGCAGATTCAATTCTGCCGGAAATGGCAGGAGGTCGCAGACTGATCTCGCAAACATATCGGGCGCTGAGGGAGGACTCAAGCGAATAGTGCCAAAGGAAATGGGAGGAGGTGCTGGGAGATGACCTGTCCATGAAGGACTGGGAGAAGGTTCACATGGGTGTACGTACTGTGAACACTAATGCATGCTTTAAATTAATACAATATAATTACATTCACCAGGCGTATCTCACGCCCAAGCATATATACCACAAGATTAAAGAGGTGTGCTAGATGTGGTGTCCCTGCTGCAGATTTTGTGCATGTGGTGTGGAGCTGTCTCTCGTTGATACACTACTGGGAAGAGGTGCTGCAGAATCTCAGTGAGACGACTGGGTGGGTGATACCACGCAACCCGAAAGCAGTATTCATGGACAGTCACGGCTGGTCCATTGGGAATGAGGGGCCACGCCCCCCACATTTTGCCCCTCACAAGCAGTGTCTGTCAGACTGAACAAAGGTCAGCCTGAAAGACACTGTTCATTTTCAGGCCAGGCAGCCAGGAGGCAGACATGCGCTAATGCGAAGGCTCTTGGCTGCCTGAGCTGAACTTTGCTGGGCTGAGGAAATCACTGCTCCTGTAGGAGTGGCCTCCTCTGCTCAGCAAAGGCCCCCCTAGGCCTTCCTCTCAGTGACGAGGGGTAGCGTCACTGATTGCCTCGCACCTGGTTGCTTCAGTTTTATGCCCTGAGGCACCCAGGGTCGAGTGTCCCTTTGTCAGCCAATGAGGGAACGCAGACTGCTGCCTTTCCTCATGAGGGAAGGCAGCAGCCCCAAGCCTCCTGGGACCTCCGAGGCAGAGCTTCAGGTAAGTGTGTGTTTTTTTAAATTAATGTTTGATGTGTGCGTGAGTGTATGTATGAATGTTGGGTAATGAGTGTTGTGAATGGATGTGTTTGTATGTGTGCACGTGTGAATGCATGGCTGTGAGTGTGTATGTGTGCATGTGTATCCCGTCCGCCCCCCTCCTTCCTAAAATTACTGGCCGCCACTGTTGTTGGGATTGATACCAGCCCCATCGAAAGCAAAGCTTAGTTGTAAATTTGTAATGCTGGGTTTCCTTCTTGCAAAATGGCAAATTACTATTAAGTGGATGGGAACACAGGCCCACGGATATGCTGATTGGTTGCCTGATATGTCTAAATGGGCCGGTCGTGTAAGACATAAAAATGAAACGAGTGAGGAGAGACAAGCGCTTGGGAGATGATTTGGCTTCGTGGACAAGGATGTTTTCTGATCTGGGTGCCAGGACAACTGATGAAGCCGATGTTGGGGAATAGGGAACACAGACTTGGTAAGGGGAAAATAAATGGATTACAGATGTTGACACTGGAGACTGTACCAATTGTTTCGGGTAGGAAATATGTTGAATGACAGTAATATTACAGTACTGATATATGAGCAGCGAGGGGGGGAGTTGGGGGTGTTTTTTTCTCACTGATAATTGTTGTTGTCGGCACAGAGATGCACAACTGTTGTGTATGTGGCAACATGCTGGAATGTATGTCAAGCCTGTGAAAATAATAAACATTATTAAAAAACAGTCTAATAGAAAATCTAGTAAGAAAGTGTGCAGCAGCCTTCAGGACCATTCAACAGATCCATTGCATGCAAAACATGGCAAGACAATTGTAGGCAGCTTGCAGCACAGCATGGCTTGGTGCGGGTTACATACTTCACACACTAGGAGGTTTTGACAGGATGGGCCTGGTAAATCCACAGGTGGAACAATATACCCTATCACAGGGAGCGATAGGGTATATTTTTCACCCCATGCCAGGGTGGCCAACCACACATTAGGATCATGCAGAAGGAGATTTGTGACCTACTTTTGGGGGAGTCAATCTTCTCTGCCCAAATACATGCCAGTTTCTGGTGTATCCGGGGCACCTGCTACATATGTATCAGCACTGACAGCACCGAGGCAGTCAGGAGCGTAAAGCTGATCTTTCTCAATATAGGGACAGACACATTCAGCCAGTAAGGAAAAGGGTCTGTAGAAAAAGAAATAATAGTTTCCAAGAAAGGAAACTCCAGGTGCAAAATTCTTGTACATTCTAGCTAATTATTAGTTTGAAAAACCATAAAACAGGGCGAGGCCAATGTAATTAAGGATGTGGCTTAAACATGTAAACTAAAATTGTCTACTTCCCATAGTGTGCCACCCAACTGGTATTTTGGTTCCCCTCTGAGCTTTCTGTTATTGCATCCAGATATAAAACACAACAACTGAAATACACCTAAAACAAGCTGTGACTATTGGCTTTGTCAATTGTTGTTAGCTGTTTAAGATAAAGGA
Organism: Calotriton arnoldi; assembly: GCA_963921515.1. NCBI lineage: Eukaryota > Metazoa > Chordata > Amphibia > Caudata > Salamandridae > Calotriton > Calotriton arnoldi. Next base: position 695,564 of record CAWUFW010008351.1, read on the forward strand.
GTAGCAGCAATGGTTTTATTGTAAATAATGTTGAAAATCGTTCCAATTCTGAAATTGTGAGACTTTGACTTAAACGTTACGGAGGTCTGTGGAAGGAGGAGTGGTCTTCAGAGTGTCTCACTCCCGTTATTCCCCTCACACCACATTCCTCTGCAGTCTATGGGGCCGATTACGATGTCATTAGGAAGGGCTCCGAATGGGAGTTGGTATTGTCGAATCCGATTCAGAACCCTTTTTTCTGACCGAATTGGTCACCTTTCTGGACGAGCGAGTATGATGCAAGGAAGTCGTCCGGGCTGTCCGAATCGGTTGCGAATGGGATTCTGGCAGCCCGCATCAATCGGATCCAACTCGTACAGCCCAATGGAGATGATTTCCGAATGAGCAAGTATGATGACCGATTCGGACAGCCGTTCCGAATCAGTTTGATCGAGATGAAAGGGCGTTGGGAATCGGTATTTGGGGGCCCTTTGCCGGCCCCCCTTTACCCGGAGGCGACCGAATGTGGCCCGTGGGGAACCCAAGGGACCCCTCTTCCCAACCATGCACAATGTGGTGGGCACCAGGGGGTGCCCACCACAGGGTGCAAGATTTTCCCCAACCACCCCATTTTGCAATGGGAGCCTGTGTTCTCGTTAGGGACACAGGCTCCCATTGAAGTCAATGGGAGTTCGACCGAACCGAGTCCGTAAACATCCGGACACATCGTAATCGGTCGATATTACTCCCAGAATACGATTAGTTAGGAAAGCATTCCTAACCCGATGCGGTGGGAAGGCTTTCCTAACGGCATCGTAATCGGCCCCTATGTTAGACACTCGTGCCTTTTTCCTCTGCACATCTTTCTGAAATTCTCCATCTGCAAATCTCACACCTCATCCCTTTCCTCTTCAGCACCGTCTTTTCACTCTCACCTGTATGTACTTCCTCGCATCTCCTTCACTTCACCACCCCCAAACACACAACGCACCCACTCACCTGTAAGCACAGCATTTTCTTTTACTTACGCCTTGTTTGACCACGGTTTATCTGCTTCGCACTCATTTGCATAGATTCACAGTTCCAACTGGCATCTGTGACTATTGGTCTGGCTCTCCCTGCTGAGAGGCCAAGGATTGGATGGCCATGGATTTTGAACACTTTTTGACACAGCGACAGCCACTGTGAGAAACTCATATTGCATTTAGCCTAAACTCCAGAACTCTAAATCATAGCCTATTCTGAACATGGGTGCAACTCAGTTCAAAGTATGTGCTACCCAAGATTAATATGTTTCACACAACAAAAATAAAGAAACACAACCTCCAACAAATAACAAGCCCTCTTAGAGAATGGAAGATTAAGTTAAACACATGAAATATTAACAGGAACGACATTGAATTACCTTCATGTGTTTTACATTCACTGTTCTGAAATCCATCAGTGTTTTTACCTGTAAAGTTAAAAACATGATTTTAGGCTCCAATAAGGACCCGCTTCAGTAGTTAATATTTTAATTACTTCCGGCTCTGAGACCCCGAGGGACCTGTGCCACTTAAATCCCGTGTACTACTATAAGTATACAGCACTTTGATTACAGAAAAGAGAGCAGTGTTGTAACATGAAGCTGAGAACAAAAAGTCCAGGCGGAGAGTCCTAACAGGGGCAGGTGGACCAGGGCGCGGTGTTGACATTGTACCACTGACACACAGAGGCTTCTTACAATGCAAAACCCAGAATGCAAATCCTGCCCTGTTTGTCTATGAAAAAAGATTAGATACGGAGTCCAACGCGGTCGCTGAACTTTAACCTTCCTAGTTGTTTCATAACACCTCTTTCTCGACGCCTGACATTGTCACGGTCCCTGCTGGGCGCTGAGTAGCTCTCGAGCTCCCGACCGACGTCTGCAGGAGCAGCACGGGGCTCTAGGGGGCGCTGCCACTTATACCCTGCACCCTGGGAGACAACAGCACTCGAGTCTAAGGGACAATCGGGTTAAATGTTCCCCACATAACCTTGTGGCTGACGGTTTAACACAAAACCAGGGCGCCCGCAGAACCCAAGGGGACCCCAATCTGCAGTGCCCTGATGGGACACCAGACAGGGGTGCAAAACTACACTTATTATTAAACTGAGAGCCCACTCCACTGGCAGCAGGCTGGAGCTGCACTGTCATTATTGAACCGAGATCCCCATCCACTGGCAGCAGGCTGGAGCTGCACTGTCATTATTGAACCGAGATCCCCATCCACTGGCAGCAGGCTGGAACTGCACTGTCATTTTTGAACCGAGAGCCCCATCCACTGGCAGCAGACTGTAACTGCACTGTCATTATTAAACTGGGAGTCCCTTCCACTGGCAGCAAGCTGGAACTGCACTGTCATTATTGAACCGAGAGCCCCATCCACTGGCAGCAGGCTGGAACTGCACTGTCGTTATTAAATTGAGAGCCCCATCCACTGGCAGCAGGCTGGAACTGCAATGTCATTATCAAACTGAGAGCCCCATCCAGTGGCAGATGGCTGTAACTGCACTGTCATTATTAAACAGTCGCTGACTCCCCTACCATCTTTGAACTTCACCTAATTAAAACTGCAACCCACAGACACTGTCAGCTGGTCAGAACAACATTGTCATTAAAACTGAGAACCCTATCCACTAGTAGCAGATCAAAATGACAATATCATAATTAAACTATGCGCTCCAGATACCGGCAGCAGGTTGAAACAACACCATCTTTAAAAATGTGGGCCCACACGGTCCAAGGTACTCTTCGTGCACTGCCTCACCCCCTCACTCTGCAAAAAGAAGCAACAGAATTTGATTAGCAAACTTTCTGTTCATGCCTGTAGCCAGCATAGATATTTTTTTGGGGGGGGGGGGAGTGGTTGATTGTACCCAAAGCATTTATACATTTATAAGGACACTCTTGGACAATAAACTTGATGAAACGGAATAAGGTGTAAATGCAATTATGCATGGGGGTGTGTATTCTCCATCTAGGCGCCTTTGGGGAAATGTATGGCATATGCTGCATTTCTAGACACAGTTTAATAATGACCATTATTAATATCTGAATGGGATTTAAAGGCAGTTCTCACAACACAAAGGCACAGTTTTGAGCACACAGACATGGTCCAAACAAAGGTATGTTCTACTGTAAGTGAGCACTGCTCTTAATGTATCTGCCTCCTGCGTGAGAGATCTCAATGGACCAGTCACATGGACAGAGAGACAAGGTACGCCTAGACTGTTGAGGGAGCATGTGCACAGCTTAGGCAGCAAGTGTGGCAATGTGCCTACTTCCACTAGTCAAACGTGCTAGAACCTGCTAGTCAGCGACCCATCCATAACTCCAGAGCCTTGGGCTTAGTGCTTCATGTGTACAAGTGGTTGGAGGAGGTGGGAACCAGCACTCATTTTTGAGGACAGAGACTTTCTGGTAGATTTAGAGTTTGGCAAACAGGGTACTCCATCACAAACGTGACGGAGTACCCTGTCCATCAAACCATCGCACGGTCTACCCTATTTAGGGTCGGGAGCCCCTGCTGGCTTCATCAACGGAAACCTTCTTCTGGCTGCCTGAGGAAGTAGGGGCTGTCGGAGGATGGGCATTACAACACCCACCTACACCGTCTGCCCCAATTAGGGTGGATGCTGTGGTGTCCTAATTTTGTCTGTGACTTCCAAGTAAAACCTGGCAGTGATGGACAGAAAAAAAAGAAAATGACCCCCCACTCCTAGGGAAAAAGCACCCTGAGTGTGAGGTCATTAGTTATATGATTTTGAATAAAAAATTCCAACTTTGTGAGTTTGTTTTTGGGAAGCAAAAACTTTGGTATAGTTCAGTGAAGAGCCGTCAAAATGGATGGCGACTGTCCAGCAAACATTTTTTACCCTCACACAAACGGCCATGACAGTGGTTTCTATCAAGGTACAGAGTTTACCCCTGGGCAAGCAAGGATCCCTAAATTTGGCGGATGGTAGTCCATCAGGATGGGGGCAGTAATGTCCTCCATCATACTGATGGACTCTACTCCATCTGCCAAAGTCTACATTAGGCCCTTAATTTCCATCATCAGACTTTGACCCAGAACAAAAGAGAGGGAGGGATGCCGAAGGTCGAAGAGAAAGATAGAGAAACAGTAACAAATGGGATAGTAGAGTTAAAATGAATCTGCTAGAGTAAGAAAAAGATTCATACTGCATCAGGGTCCCGGTGCTGGTGTGTTTGTGTCAGTGTCTCAGCATTATTGTTTGTGGAGTTGTCAGTGTTCCTGGGACAGTGTCCCCATGTCAGTGTTAGTCCCTATGTGTCAGTGTTCCTCTGTTTCTGTTCCCCCTATCAGTGTTCCAGTATCAAAGTCAATGCCCAAATTTCTCTATCTACCCGGAGTCAGTTTTCCAGCATCAATGTCCCCATGTCAGTTCTTTTGCCTCATTGTGACTGTACCAATGACAGCATCCCACAATCAGTGTGTCTTTTACAGTGTGTTCGTGTCCCAGTGTCTGTGTTCCTAGGCCATGTCATTGTGACAGTAACCCTGGCATTGTTGCAGTGAGTTGAGCAGAGTCCATATTTGTGCTGAAATGTCATTAGAAATTCATGTGTCGCTATGTCAGTGTCCTGGTGTCAGTATCCCAATATCAACGATCCATGTCAGCAACCAGAGGTCAGTGCCTCAGTGTTGCATCCCTCCAGTCAGTGACCTTGTATTCATGACTGCTGTTTCACTGTCCTGGTTTTGTGTCCACGCGTCAGTATTTGAGTGTGAGTATCCTAGCCTCCTCTTTTCAATCTGCCAGTGTCACAGACCCTTGCCATATACCCAGCATGAATGTTTCTGCCCCCTGTCAGTGTTCCAGTGTCACTGTTTCCAAGTCACTATCCCCATGTAAGTGCTGGTGCTCCCGTGTCTGTATCCCATTTTATCAGTGTTGCTGTGGGACTGCTGGTGAATCTACGTCATTGTCCCAGTGTTAGTGTTGGTGTTCCTCTATCAGTGTCATAGTGTCAATGTTTGTGACCCATGTCAATGCTCCAATTCCACTTTCCCCATGTCAAAATCTCCATGTCAGTGTTAGTGTATCTTTGTCAGTGTTCTGGAATCTGTGTCACAGTGGCAGTATCCCAGTCTCAGGGTCTCCTTGCCATTGTCAGTACGCCAACATCTTGTTCCCCCCAGTCAGTGTGCTAATGTCTGGTACTGGTATAATGTCCAAGTGTCAATATCTTGGTGTCCTAGACTCCCAGTGTGAGTGTCCAGTAAAATTACCCCGAGGCCAGTGTCCCAATTCAATTCAATTACATTCAGATGTTTTTATATAGCACGTAGGCACCTGACCGGGCCTCCAAGCACTTGTTTCAACATCACCATCTGGTACCTGCATGACCTTAGACTAAAGGTCGAGCTTCAGAAGTGATGGGTTTTAATCAGTTTTCTGAAGCAGATTTCCGACTGTTGAAATCTGAGGGCAGCGGGAAGGGAGTTCCAGAGTTTGGGAACAAGATACACAAAATAGAGCTTACCGCTTTTTACTCTGTTCACCTTGGGTACCATCAAAAGCCTTTGCTTACTGGACCATATGCGATACAAAAGGGGATGATGGACGGAACGTTTGAGACAATCAAACACTCACCCCCAGTCAACTGATCTGGGTTTAATCCATCATCATTCTTTAGTTCACTCCACCACCCCAGTTCAGACATGGTCATATGCAAATCAGTCTGACCCTGTGCCTCATGGGAACAGTCCAGCCCGAACTGCCAAGCCATGTCTTCCTGGACCGGAAACAAGCATCCTAGGACCGGTTTCTGGCATTTCAGCCGTCATCAGCCAGGCTTACTTGAATCCAGTGGCAAAGTGAGCAAGGGACCCACGTCTGGGCATACCCCGCCAACTTAGGGCGACCAAAGCGATACAAAAGGGGATGATGGACGGAACGTTTGAGCCAATCAAACACTCACCCCCAGTCAACTGATCTGGGTTTAATCCATCATCATTCTTTAGCTCACTCCACCACCCCAGTTCAGACATGGCCATATGCAAATCAGTCTGACCCTGTGCCTCATGGGAACAGTCCAGCCCGAACTGCCAAGCCATGTCTTCCCTGGACCGGAAACAAGCATCCTAGGACCGGTTTCTGGCATTTCAGCCGTCATCAGCCAGGCTTGCTTGAATCCAGTGGCAAAGTGAGCAAGAGACCCACGTCTGGGCATACCCCCGCCAACTTAGGGCGACCAAAGCGATACAAAAGGGGATGATGGACGGAACGTTTGAGCCAATCAAACACTCACCCCCAGTCAACTGATCTGGGTTTAATCCATCATCATTCTTTAGCTCACTCCACCACCCCAGTTCAGACATGGCCATATGCAAATCAGTCTGACCCTGTGCCTCATGGGAACAGTCCAGCCCGAACTGCCAAGCCATGTCTTCCCTGGACCGGAAACAAGCATCCTAGGACCGGTTTCTGGCATTTCAGCCGTCATCAGCCAGGCTTGCTTGAATCCAGTGGCAAAGTGAGCAAGGGACCCACGTCTGGGCATACCCCCGCCAACTTAGGGCGACCAAAGCGATACAAAAGGGGATGATGGACGGAACGTTTGAGCCAATCAAACACTCACCCCCAGTCAACTGATCTGGGTTTAATCCATCATCATTCTTTAGCTCACTCCACCACCCCAGTTCAGACATGGCCATATGCAAATCAGTCTGACCCTGTGCCTCATGGGAACAGTCCAGCCCGAACTGCCAAGCTATGTCTTCCCTGGACCGGAAACAAGCATCCTAGGACCGGTTTCTGGCATTTCAGCCGTCATCAGCCAGGCTTGCTTGAATCCAGTGGCAAAGTGAGCAAGGGACCCACGTCTGGGCATACCCCCGCCAACTTAGGGCGACCAAAGCGATACAAAAGGGGATGATGGAAGGAACGTTTGAGCCAATCAAACACTCACCCCCAGTCAACTGATCTGGGTTTAATCCATCATCATTCTTTAGCTCACTCCACCACCCCAGTTCAGACATGGCCATATGCAAATCAGTCTGACCCTGTGCCTCATGGGAACAGTCCAGCCCGAACTGCCAAGCCATGTCTTCCCTGGACCGGAAACAAGCATCCTAGGACCGGTTTCTGGCATTTCAGCCGTCATCAGCCAGGCTTGCTTGAATCCAGTGGCAAAGTGAGCAAGGGACCCACGCTCTCGGCATACCCCCGCCAACTTAGTGCGACCAAAGCGATACAAAAGGGGATGATGGACGTGAACGTTTGAGCCAATCAAACACTCACCCCCAGTCAACTGATCTGGGTTTAATCCATCATCATTCTTTAGCTCACTCCACCACCCCAGTTCAGACATGGCCATATGCAAATCAGTCTGACCCTGTGCCTCATGGGAACAGTCCAGCCCGAACTGCCAAGCCATGTCTTCCCTGGACCGGAAACAAGCATCCTAGGACCGGTTTCTGGCATTTCAGCCGTCATCAGCCAGGCTTGCTTGAATCCAGTGGCAAAGTGAGCAAGGGACCCACGTCTGGGCATACCCCCGCCAACTTAGGGCGACCAAAGCGATACAAAAGGGGATGATGGACGGAACGCTTGAGCCAATCAAACACTCACCCCCAGTCAACTGATCTGGGTTTAATCCATCATCATTCTTTAGCTCACTCCACCACCCCAGTTCAGACATGGCCATATGCAAATCAGTCTGACCCTGTGCCTCATTGGAACAGTCCAGCCCGAACTGCCAAGCCATGTCTTCCCTGGACCGGAAACAAGCATCCTAGGACCGGTTTCTGGCATTTCAGCCGTCATCAGCCAGGCTTGCTTGAATCCAGTGGCAAAGTGAGCAAGGGACCCACGCCTGGGCATACCCCCGCCAACTTAGGGCGACCAAAGCGATACAAAAGGGGATGATGGACGGAACGCTTGAGCCAATCAAACACTCACCCCCAGTCAACTGATCTGGGTTTAATCCATCATCATTCTTTAGCTCACTCCACCACCCCAGTTCAGACATGGCCATATGCAAATCAGTCTGACCCTGTGCCTCATGGGAACAGTCCAGCCCGAACTGCCAAGCCATGTCTTCCCGGGACCGGAAACAAGCATCCTAGGACCGGTTTCTGGCATTTCAGCCGTCATCAGCCAGGCTTGCTTGAATCCAGTGGCAAAGTGAGCAAGGGACCCACGTCTGGGCATACCCCCGCCAACTTAGGGCGACCAAAGCGATACAAAAGGGGATGATGGACGGAACGCTTGAGCCAATCAAACACTCACCCCCAGTCAACTGATCTGGGTTTAATCCATCATCATTCTTTAGCTCACTCCACCACCCCAGTTCAGACATGGCCATATGCAAATCAGTCTGACCCTGTGCCTCATGGGAACAGTCCAGCCCGAACTGCCAAGCCATGTCTTCCCTGGACCGGAAACAAGCATCCTAGGACCGGTTTCTGGCATTTCAGCCGTCATCAGCCAGGCTTGCTTGAATCCAGTGGCAAAGTGAGCAAGGGACCCACGCCTGGGCATACCCCCGCCAACTTAGGGCGACCAAAGCGATACAAAAGGGGATGATGGACGGAACGCTTGAGCCAATCAAACACTCACCCCCAGTCAACTGATCTGGGTTTAATCCATCATCATTCTTTAGCTCACTCCACCACCCCAGTTCAGACATGGCCATATGCAAATCAGTCTGACCCTGTGCCTCATGGGAACAGTCCAGCCCGAACTGCCAAGCCATGTCTTCCCTGGACCGGAAACAAGCATCCTAGGACCGGTTTCTGGCATTTCAGCCGTCATCAGCCAGGCTTGCTTGAATCCAGTGGCAAAGTGAGCAAGGGACCCACGTCTGGGCATACCCCCGCCAACTTAGGGCGACCAAAGCGATACAAAAGGGGATGATGGACGGAACGCTTGAGCCAATCAAACACTCACCCCAGTCAACTGATCTGGGTTTAATCCATCATCATTCTTTAGCTCACTCCACCACCCCAGTTCAGACATGGCCATATGCAAATCAGTCTGACCCTGTGCCTCATGGGAACAGTCCAGCCCGAACTGCCAAGCCATGTCTTCCCTGGACCGGAAACAAGCATCCTAGGACCGGTTTCTGGCATTTCAGCCGTCATCAGCCAGGCTTGCTTGAATCCAGTGGCAAAGTGAGCAAGGGACCCACGTCTCGGCATACCCCCGCCAACTTAGGGCGACCAAAGCGATACAAAAGGGGATGATGGACGGAACGCTTGAGCCAATCAAACACTCACCCCCAGTCAACTGATCTGGGTTTAATCCATCATCATTCTTTAGCTCACTCCACCACCCCAGTTCAGACATGGCCATATGCAAATCAGTCTGACCCTGTGCCTCATGGGAACAGTCCAGCCCGAACTGCCAAGCCATGTCTTCCCTGGACCGGAAACAAGCATCCTAGGACCGGTTTCTGGCATTTCAGCCGTCATCAGCCAGGCTTGCTTGAATCCAGTGGCAAAGTGAGCAAGGGACCCACGCCTGGGCATACCCCGCCAACTTAGGGCGACCAAAGCGATACAAAAGGGGATGATGGACGGAACGTTTGAGCCAATCAAACACTCACCCCCAGTCAGTCTGACCCTGTGCCTCATGGGAACGTTCTGTCCATCATCCCCTTTTGTATCGCTTTGTTCGCCCTAAGTTGGCGGGGGTATGCCCAGACGTGGGTCCCTTGCTCACTTTGCCACTGGATTCAAGCAAGCCTGGCTGATGACTGCTGAAATGCCAGAAACCGGTCCTAGGATGCTTGTTTCCGGTCCAGGGAAGACATGGCTTGGCAGTTCGGGCTGGACTGTTCCCATGAGGCACAGGGTCAGACTGATTTGCATATGGCCATGTCTGAACTGGGGTGGTGGAGTGAGCTAAAGAATGATGATGGATTAAACCCAGATCAGTTGACTGGGGGTGAGTGTTTGATTGGCTCAAACGTTCCATCCATCATCCCCTTTTGTATCGCTACTGGACCATATGAGCCTACCTGGTGCACAGATAGTAAGTAGTTTGGGTATGATGAATGGGCATTTCCCATGGATGGTGCGACGAGCAATGCATAGCTCCTTTAACTGAATTTGTTTTGTGAACTGGTAGCCAATGCAGGGCTGGTAATGCGGGACTGGCTGATTGATGATTTGGTATTTTGTGGCGGATTCTAGCTGCCACATTCTGGACCACTTGAAGTCTTTTTATCACCTAAAAAGAGAGAGAGGATGGGATTGGGAGAGGATGTGGCCTAACAGCTAGGGCGGTCGACTTCAAAGCTGGGCAACCGGGATTGAGTCTCGGCAGGGATGCTCAACTTCCTGTGATTCTGGGCATATCACTTAATCTCGCTGTGCCTAACAAAAAAAATGAATGTGTCCATCTGTAAGGCAACTGGTGCTCATGTAAAGCTCTCTGATACCTTCGGGTCTAGTTTGCGCTATATAAAACTCCCCCCAATAACTATTTTGGACTCCGTAGATAAAGGGAGTTTTCATAATCTAATCGTAAACTGAATAAACCGTGTATTACAACCTTGCTTGTGGATTGTGATAACATATATAGGAATTTTCTGAGGGATCTCAGAATGTCAAAACAGGGTCTATCTAATTTCCAAGCCTGTGTTTCCATAGTGAGTTTATCATCTGTCCAGAAACCAAGGCTTTTTTACTGTCTGTGCAGGCTCGGGTATTTCTCCAACTTGTTCTGGACATGACTATTCCAGCCATCTGGACCTTATTCCTGCCCACAAGTACTTTGGTTTTGTCGCAATTAATTTTGAGGCTGCCTGCAGACATCCAGTCTGTAACTTCCTTAACCCTTTCGCTGCTAGGCCTTTTCCCCCCATGTGCTAAGCCTTTTTTGGCTATTTGGGGTAGTTTGCGCTTAGGCTCCTGTAACTTTTTGACCACATAAGGTATCCACGCCAAATTTGCGTCCTTTTCTTCCAATATCATGGGGATTTTAAAGGTACCCAGGGTTTGTTGATTCCCTTGGAGGGGACCCAGAAATTAGCCAAAATACAGCCAAATTTTGATTTTTGGGGGAAAAATTGGAAAAAAGTGCTGAAGATAAAAGCGTCTGTTTTTTTCCCTGCAAATGGTATCAACAAAGGGTCTGTGGTGCTGAAATCACCATTTTCCCAGCTTTCAGGGACAGACTGACATTCATCAGAAAACCAACATTTTTTACACAGTTTTGGCATTTTACTGGGACATAGCCTATTTTTGCTATTTTTTGTGCTTTCAACCTCCTTCCAGTTAATGGTAGAAATGGGTATGAAAGCAATAATGGGTCCTGGAAAGCTATACATTTAAAAAAGTAGCCAAAATTCTGAATTCAGCAAGGGGTCATTTGTGTAGATCCTTCAAGGTTTTTTTTATAGAAACTAACAGTTGAAAATAGGAAAATTGAAAATGAGTTGAAAAATACAGCCATTTGTGCCAACGTTTTCACCTGTAACTTCTTTTCAGTATGACAGATTTTTTAAAGCTATATACCGTTACATCCACTGGACCCTTCTGGTTGTGGGGATAAATAAGACTTGTAGGTTCACCAAGAACCTGACGAACCTGGAGCAAATAACTGAGCAGCATCTTGCAATGATTTTTTATTGTGTACCGGGTATATAGCAATTCATTTGGGAAAATATAAACAGTGAAAAATCAGTATGAAAGACAGTATTTCTGAAATGGGAACAAAATATGGGGGGATATTCTCAAGAACGTGCGATAATCATCGCCAAAATGGGTTAACGCAATTACACATATCGCCGTCCATTGCGGGAAAATAATTCCGTGTCAACGCCCCATTCTCAACACGGCGGTAACATGTGATAGTGACCTGATAACGCTTCAAATGTCCGCGATAAAATCCCCGGGACGGCGATAAAAATCTAAAGCCGAACGTGAAAAAAGTTGCGATGGGCCCAACTGCGAAAAAAAAAACACAGCGACAAGCAGCGCCAGGCCTGCAAGTCCCACAAGTAAGGCGGGAAAAACCACCACAAAAGCGCCACCAAAAAACACAAACAAAACACAAACAACCGCGAAGCACCATGGAGGTAGCCGGAGCGAGTACAGAGGACAACCAGACCCCCACAAGCCCCACGGAGGACCAGCCTGGGACCTCGGGGTCAGGGAAGGGCAAGGAGAAGAAGAAGAGGAAGACGCCTTACAGTACGCAGGAAAACCAGATCCCCATTACGGAGGTCATAGAACACCACCACCAACTGTGCATCACCTCCACTGTGTCATTGGCAACTAAAAATACAACATGGCAGTCCATATTGGCCAAGGTGAATGCAGTCGGAGTGAAGAGAAGGGAAGTGGACGACTGCAAGAATCGCAGGACTGATGGGAAGCGCAAAACCAAGCTGAAACCCGCAGCCAACCTGAAAGCAGCAATGCTGACTGGAGGAGGGAGTCCAGCGGCACACCAGGAGCTGGATGAGATGGAGGGAATGGTGACCCGAGTCATCATTGGGGAGACGGTGGCAGGAGTTGGGGGACCGGACACTGCACAACATGACCTGAGCCAACAGCAACAGGGTGAGTAACGACCAGGGACTGGGGGACGGGGGAGATGGGCACAATGGCACACATGCACAATTAAGTAAAGCACATCTGCGGACAAACCATGCCCAAGAGTCACAACTCCGACCAAGAGCCCAAGTTACCCAAGTCTGCAACATCTCAGCACTGTATAAGCACAGAAGTCAAAGGCACACCGCCTGAAAGGGATAAGGGCCAGCCAAATCAGAGCTGAAGGGGCAACACACCCACAATGCTGCACACACACATAAGAATCAGAGCACCTCAACATTGATTACAATGTGGTACAAACTGCAACACTTTCACAACAGAACAGAGGACACAACTGCCGCCGCTTGTGTGTAGAAAATGGCCATTCGCATTTGGCATAGTAGGAAACTGTGAGATGACAATGTACAAGTACAACCTCACATGCCTGATGGTGTAGAAATGTCAACTGTCCCGCATCACATAGGCATCTCCTCACAAACAGTCATAATGGACATTGGCATGCAGTCTGCAAGTAAACTTGTCCAATGCGTCAACATACATGTGAACACAATGTCAATCTGCATCTCCCCTTCACATTGCAGAGGGAGAATCAACACCTCCTGCAGAGCAGACCCAACAACTCAGCACTGATGATGAAGAGGACCTCCCCAACATCGACACTGACGCCCTCCAACAGCCCATGGACAGCTTCGGCACCCCACCTCCAGGAGCAGTGCAGCCCAGCTGCATCAAGGAGACCCCACCCCCTGCACAGACCACACAGCAGGAAGCACCCACCACCACTGCTGTCTCCCAGGACCCCCACGACCAACACATGCCATTCCAACGCCGTGTGTTAGGGTGCCAGGAGAAGATGGCTGATCAGCTGCGGGTGGGGTTCGACCTCATGGCAGCCAAACTAGATGCCATATGTGGGTGTCTACATCCCATCAGGGACCACTTACAGTCCCTAACGGACAACCACTGTCTGCTCCATGCTCTCCAACAATCCATGGCTGACATCGCTGAAGTCATGACTCTGAGCCAAGAACAACTGTCCAGTCAGAGTGGCTCCAGCGATGCCAGATGGGAGTTGGGACACATGCGGAGGATCATGTTGAACATGGAGCGGATGCAGGCGGAAAGAATGTTTGCTACGGCTGCACACCAGCGAGATGTAGCTGCGATCTTCCATGCCCTGCAGATCCTCGTCATGCATTGCCACCACAAGGCCTGGCGTGGATGAATGCTGCTGCTACTACTCCATCCACATCTCTGCCCGCTGAAGTGTCAGTGCCACACAGTGATGCAGACTAAACACCACCACCCACATGTGAGGCACCTGACACATCAGAGGACGAAGATGATGATGAATCTGGCACTGTGGTAAGAATGAAGTGGTAGCATTCATCTCCGCCATATGGCCTTGGTAGCTTGGTTCTGCCCTCTGCATCATGCCCTGGATTAACACCTTCCACTGTCCCACGATACACTCAGCGACACTCACCTTGGACCTCGACAGGGACTGCCATATTTGGTTTGGTTACCAATGACACAGCAATCACACTGCGGACTGAAGTCTGCCTCTTCCGATGAACTTGTCAATCCCTAATGGACTCTGACTGGCCCTCCACGGGGCAACAATGTACAGTGGGGTGTACATGGCACTGTACTGCTCCAGCTTCAACACTCCACCGAATGCGAAAAAAACATTCTGATTCACACAGATGTGTTGTGGCTATGAGCAATCAAGTATGAAAGTATGGATGAACGTAGGGACAGTGATTCCACAAAAAGGTACTCCCTGGGTAATGCTACCAATGCGCATGTCTGGCCGTGACCCCGATAGGCAGTGAGACACACATTGTCATTCCAATGAACACTCATCACAGTTGAATACAAGTGAAGGTGCGTAGACTTTATTAGCATATGCGTGTCAGTACGGGCAAGAGAAGTGCCACAACATGCAGACCAATGCAGCAGTATGTCAGGAATATGAGGAACGTTGCCAAGCGCCGCTGTCCACTCCGGGGGAGTGCCTCACCCTTCACAGGTGTGTGTCAACCTGCGTTGTTGTCCGCTCATGTATTCGGAGTCCAGGCGAATGCAGCCATGTCCACTGTTGTTGTGGGATATGTGACCAGATCTCCAAGATGCAACAAGGTGTTGGGACATGTGCAATGGGTTTCAATCTGTTGTGGCTGCAGGTACGTAGTTACTCGTCCATGAAAGCCATTGCAGCTCCGTAGGCTATCATTTCCAACATGAGGTCGTTGTCGACGTCATCAAACAGGACGGCGAGGCGATCCATTAGCAGGTCCGGACAGATGTGCTGCGTCCACCCCCTTTCACCAATTAGCACTACAGCCCAATAGGGGAGCGGTTCAATGTGGTCACTGCACACGAGGAGTTGTGCAATCTCCCAGGTCCAGCTGCCAGCATGCATGCCAAGTATCAAGGCATCCCATAAACGGGTATCACGGTGACACTCCTGGTGGTGGGCCAACAGGGGGTGCACACACATGTCAAGATCCAGTTCAGCTACCGTCCTGTTGGATAGGCAGACATCCATGGGCCACTCGAATATGCACGATCGACAATGCAACACAGGCTGAACGCAGGTGACGTTGGCAAGGTGGAAGCTTAGCCGGTAACTGATCCGCAGCACTGCCAATGGCAGGGCCCCCAGTAAACGCAGCATACGTGCACGGTACAGTTCCACCTGACAGGGGTTGTGCATGTGTCCGGGATGTTCTGCCATTGCGTCAGTGGCTCTGGTTGAAGCGGCACTGTTCTGACCTGCGCCAGTTCTGTGGATGAAATGCCACAGCTCGGATCAATGGGTTGCTTTAGTGTGCAACGGTTGTACGCCTGGGATGGTGTGGGAGTAAGTGTGAAGGCCATTCCATGCAAGATAACTTCGAGCAAGGACCTCTGTGTGTGGGGTGTGTATACGTTGGTCTTTCGTCGGGCTGTGCGTAGTGTGGGAGTCATCATCAGCTACTCTAGTATCTGTCAGGGGGTGCCGGGCACATGGAATTCCGAGGTCGGAGGTGCAGATGTGCTTCCGCCTGATAGTCCAGACAAAGGAGCTTTCATCCCTAATGTTGGTTTCTCATCTGCTTGCAGTCAGGAAATGTGAAGTGGCTTGTTGGGGGTGGGGTGGGATGTGTGCGACTTTGGGATTCAAGTTTGACATGTCTTGCATGTGGAAAATGAGTGGCATCACTGTGTGTTACGTTGCCTCACAGCTGCTCCTCCCTCCCCCCGAGCCAATTTACCTGTGTGCGCTGCACGGTTGCATCACTTGCACTCCTACGGCACACCATTGTCATGCCTGTCTGCGCATGTCCACAAGCCTGACAATGGCACTGTGATGTTGGCCGTTGAAGATGGGCGGCCACGTGAGTGTAGGCCTGTGGGAAGGATAGGGCGGACACAGATGTAGAGTTCATGCCTGGCTGAACTCGCGCTGCGATTAAGGCTAGGCATTTGGCTCATGCTGCGGCAATACAGATACACACAGCACTTGGCATGTATGAGCCAAGACCCCGAGCGGTCTTGCGCTCCTTCATTTCCCTGTTCGTGCGAGCCCGCCCTCCGGGTGCATGCTACATTGCAACATTGTCGATTGCGGACTGGGTGGCGCCGACACTACAACAGTGACACACTCATTAGTTACTTCCTTGTCCAGGCCAGGACTGAACCACGGCCAGAGCCCCGGGCAAATCCTTCACACCCCTACGCTGGCTTGGAGTACGCTGGCCCAGCCCACTCCGCTTACGCTTACAGGGGGGGACGACACAGCTACATGACCAGGGTCTTCCCCACTGCCTGAGGTGGCATAGTTGCGTCCACTGTCCACAACACTACACACACCATCAGTATATGTCCGCATGGACATGTCTGTGCTCTGCATACTGAAGTCAGTCCAGCACATCACCGCCACACTTGGCATTGTGTACATTCTTATTGATGGGTCACTTGCCTCCTTCGCACATACTTGGGTCCCACCTCTCCCCACATTCTGCAATTGTGTGGCTGAGGGGCCATGCCATTTTCGGGAGGTCAGCTGTCTTGTTCTGCGCTGCCTCGGTGGTAGTCCGGGGGGGAGGGGCAGGGGGGGGTCCTGGGGGTGGTGGCGGTGGGTGTTGTGGCCCTCTTGGGTCTCCGTGATGCATGGTCAGTGGCTCCATGACATGTGTTGGTCTTCAGATGTGGCTCTGGGCTGGGATCCCTTTCATGCTGCAGGTTGTCGTCTTGCTTTACACCAGTAAAAGGCAGGTGTTAAGTCCCTGCTGCTAACGGCCTTATCACCTGTTTTTGGGTTGCAGCGCAGATCTGGCTGGTCGTTGAGAATATCGCAGAGTGGCGTTTTGTGTGTTTTTGCACGGGAACGCCTACTCTGCATATCATTAGTGTTAGTTGTCGCTCTCATCCGCGGCGATGTTTTTTGCGCCAGCTATCGCTGGGTAACTGGCGATGTCTGCAGTTTGCACCAGCTTGAGAATGGGGCGATGGATCTGTCGCCACTTTTGTGGCGCTAACGTGCCGGTCAGTCAGCGATTAGTCCTTGAGAATATGCCCCATAGAGTTTAGAAACAGTAGCTATTTGCACATCTCCAAAATTGTGGGTGCCCATAACAGGAGGTGAATTATAAGACATTTTTCAAAGTGATTTCTTTTTACACATTGTCTTACATTTGGAAGGCAGAAATGCATCGTAAGTCAATAGGTAATAACAGTTGCTCTACAATTCTGAGTTCCCCTAAGTCTCCCGATAAAAATGATACCTCACTTGTGTGGGTAGGCCTAGTGCCCACGGCAGGAAACGGCCCAAAAAGCAACACGGACACCCACATTTTTACAGTGAAAACTGGCCCTTTTTTGCAAAGTGCCTAGCTGTAGATTTTGAACCCTAGCTGTGCCGGCACCTAGGGAAACCGAGCAAACCCATACATTTTTTAAAACTAGACACCCAGGGAATCCAGGATGGGGTGACTTGTGTGGCTCTCACCAAGTTCTGTTACCCAGAATCCCTTGCAAACCTCAAACGTTATTTAAAAATACACATTTTCCTCACATTTCTGTGATGGAAAGTTCTGGAATCTGCGTGGATCCACAAAATTCCACCCAACCCGCATTCCCCAAAGTCTTCCGATAACAATGATACCTTACTTGTGTGGGTAGGCCTAGTGCCCGCGACAGGAAACGACCCAAAACGCAACATGGACACACCACATTTTTACAATGAAAACTGACCCTTTCTTGGCAAAGTGCCTAGCTATAGATTTCGAACCCTAGCTCTGCCGGCACCTAGGGAAACCTAGCAAACCTATACATTTTTGAAAACTAGACACCCAGAGGAATCTAGGATGGGGTGACTTGTGTGGCTCTCACCAGGTTCTCTTAACCAGAATCCCTTGCAAACCTCAAACTTTGTAACAAAAACACATTTTCCTCACATTTCTGTGATGGAAAGTTCTGGAATCTGTGTGGATCCACAAAATTCCACCCACCCCGCATTCCCCAAAGTCTTCCGATAAAAATGATAGCTTACTTGTGTGGGTAGGCCTAGTGCCCATGACAGGAAACGACCCAAAACACAACGTGGACACACCACATTTTTACAGTGAAAACTGACCCTTTCTTGGCAAAGTGCCTAGCTGTAGATTTTGAACCCTAGCTCTGCCGGCACCTAGGGAAACCTAGCAAACCTATGCCTTTTTGAAAACTAGATACCCAGAGGAATCCAGGATGGGGTGAGTTGTGTGGCTCTCGCCAGGTTCTCTTACCCAGAATGCCTTGCAAACCTCAAACTTTGTAAAAAACAAAAACAAATTTTCCTCACATTTCTGCGATGGAAAGTTCTGGAATCTGCGTGGATCCACAAAATTCCACCCACCCCACATTCCCCAAAGTCTTCCGGTACAAATGATACCTCACTCGTGTGGGTGGGTCAAGTACCCGCGACAGGCAAGGGCCCAAAACGTATTGTGGAGACATCAAAATTACCTATCACAAAACGACCTGGTTTTGCAAGGGGGCTTCTGGGTTTTGACCCGGGCTGAGCGGCCATCTAGGGAAAACTACCAAACCAAAAGTAGACACCCTGGGAGTCCAGGGAGGTATGGCTTGCGTGAATCCCCCAACATTTCCCTAACCAGAACCCCTGCTAACCTCAAATTTAGCTGAAAAAATCAAATTTTCCTCAATTTTCTGTGTGGGAATGGTGTGGGATCACCGGGCTGACACAAATTTCCTAACACCCAGTGTTCCCCCAGGTCTTCAGATAAAAATGGTACCTCACTTGTGTAGGTAGCCATAGTGGCTGCAACAGGAAATGGCCCAAATCGTACTGTGCAGACTTCAAAATTCCCCATCATAAAACTACCTGGTTTTGCAGGGGGTCCTGGTTTTTGGCCCCGGGCTCATGGCCATCTAAGGAAATCTACCAAACCCACACATTTCTGAAAACTAGACACCCTGGGGAGTTCAGTGAGGTATGGCTTGTGTGGATTCCCCAACGTTTTCTTACCCAGATTCCCCTGCAAACCTCAAATTTAGCTATAAAAATCACTTATTCCACACATTATTCTGTGTGATCACTGTGCCGGCACAAATGTCCTACGACCTAGCGTTGCGCGCTGATCCTCATTTCAGGGAAACAAAGCAGGCAGCCTCGGGAGGTGGGGAAGCTCTTCCCCAGCTCCCGAGGCTGTTGGGGGGGAAAGGGAATCCCTCTGTTGCCCGCACCAGAGGGATTCCCTGTGCCATGTGCGAGGACGGCCGGGGGCTGTCCGACGCACATGAGCACTGGTGCGTCAGACAGCCCCTGGCCGTCCGACGCACTGAAGGGGTTAAGGCATGAGTTAACTTGAGTAGAAGTTCGACTGACATCAGGTGGTAGAGCCATGATGATCTGTGTATCATCTGCATATGATTCTAAGGCTAATCCATGTGAGCGTACAATCTCTGCTAGGGGAAGAATGTAAAGATTGAAAAGTGTGTGGCTCAGTGAAGAGCCCTGTGGAACTCCACACCGAAAAGGATGGACGGCTGAGTAAAGAGCATCCACACACACTTGGAAGGTCCTGTTTCCTAAGATGGCCTCCAGCCATTTACTGGCTTCCCCAATAATTCTGACTTTCTTCATCCTCTGGATAAGGGTAGGATGTGACACAGTGCCAAAGGCCGCACTTATACCTAACTTTATCATAGCTGTGAAGCGACCTTTGTCCAAAATTGACCAAAGTTCCACGGTGGGTACAAGCAGTGTGGTCTCCGTCCTACAGACAGCTCTAAAACCTGTCTGGTTGGGGTGGAATATGTCATGCATTTCCAGAAAGATGGAAAGATTTTTATTGACATGTTTTTCCAGTAATGTACTTGCTACAGGAAGAAGGGAGATGGGTCTGTAGCTTTCTGCCGGAAGAGGATTAGCCATTTTTTTAGCAATGGTTTTACTATCACATGTTTCAATGCAGCGGATATGCCCAGTGGTTAAGAATATCCATTAAAATGGGCAAAAAGAGCCTTGCCACCCTGAACTAAAATATCAGGAGGGGCCAAATCAAGTGGTTGTCTTGATTTGATAGATTTAAGGGTGGCTTCAATAGTTTCATGACTTAGCGCAGGAAACACCGACAATGTGGGTTTTAGCTACTGCCTTGCCAGAGAAGTATCATTAGTTGTGATGGATAAGGGCAGAAGATTGAAAATGTTGTTAACTTTATCAAGGAAAAACTTAGCCAGCATAGTGCAACGTTCTTTTGAGGGTGGGCACCTGTGTCAAGTTTCCCAGCATTAATGATTGTGCCCCACATCAGCGCTCCAGTGTCACTATTGTCATGCCAGTATTGGTGCTTGTGTTTCCATGTTCCCTCTGCCAGTAACACGTATCAGTGTTGATTTGTCTGTCATACTAGTGATAGCGCCTATTTGTCACCGCACCTGTGTTAGTCTAATTTTGTTAGTGTCCTAGTGTCAGTCTATGTTTGTCTTTGTACCAATGTCAGTGTTGGTGCTTTTTGGGTGTCAGCGTGAGCCCCTCCCGGTGTCATTTTTCACACTGTAGGCTCCCACATGATGTCTTAAAGAAGCACTGGGGGCTGAGGATAAGTAGGGAGCTTTCTAGTGATCTAATCGATGGACCAGGGTGATAAGTATTTTAGGAAGGATAGCTTAAAAAAAGTTGTGAATAATAATGGGTCATATTTACTAAATTGTAGCAAACCATATGTACTAAAAATGCCTTCTGCTGCTCTCCTCCCACGAGCTTGTGCACAAACAGGCTGTCTGGCACGATGGTGCAAAGGTATGAATGGGCGTGTATCATGTCTAGCATAGGTTTTGTACTGGAGGTATACCCTTCGAGCACAATACCCCAGAGCAGGGTAATGTTTATAGCATTCTACACATGGGATGTGCATTTCCAATATGGTGCAGTACACATGCAACGTGTGAAATGTTAAGAGAAATAAAATCATTTGCACAACTTTGCGCGTGCTTCAAGGAGGCTTTATTTTTTGATGCAATGTCTGGTCTGGCTATTTTAGAACATCGGGCTTTGCATCAAAAAACATGAGTGCTTGTGCTGTAATGCTCAGCTACCACCCATGTTACTCCCCCTTGATGCAAAGTGGTGTAAAGCTGTGCCAAGAAAATCCCTTTCCCAAATTTGCGATGGAAAATATTTTTCCTGGAGACATAGAGACAGAGATAGAGAGAAAGAGAGAGAGAGATAGAGAAAGAGAGAGAGCTAGAGAAAGAGAGAGCGAGAGAGACAGACCCACTTCAAAAAGGGAGAGTTGACAAATAAAACATGCATTTCACTAAGGAATACATTACACTCACTCATTTTTGCAGATGACCATGAAGGAGCAGTTACACTTATCATTTGAATGTTAGAGAAAGAGCTTGAAGTTTGCTTTACTGTGCACTGCAGGGCTTTACTTTTGACTTGCATGCTGAACATGACTTCCTGAGATGAAGAAAGTGGGAATGTAAGTGAAGCTTTTATTTTGAAAATCTCTCTTGACCGGTGAACCATGCCTGTTGACTGTTGCATTTGAGGAATGCAAGAATTATTATGGGGATTCCTGGCAGCCGGCTTCTGTTACTTAGTATTTTTAGGTCCGGCTTCACAATGCAGCTGTCTCAAGACCTTATGGGATCAACTTAAAATGGAGATTTCAGAAGTACTACAGAGAGGGGCTTTGGCTTTGTCCATATGTTGGTGGACAGGAGTACACGGTTTGATTGGGCAGAAATTGTGTTTACCATCGAAGAGGCGTAATAATTTGTTTATCAAGCTGCATGAGCCAGAGCTCATTATTAAGTCTAGCTATTGTGTAAAGACAGAGCTTGAAATATAGGTCAAATACATGCCACATCAATGCTATGTATCACCTAGATAATTAGATAAATAGGGTGTTTGCTTTCCTTTAGTTGCAGAGCAGCTGGGAGGAGGGCAGTCAGAAGGAATGTGCTGCTGTGGCAGTCCAAGCCACTCCCCTTCCCTTTCTATCATCAACTTCAGAGATACTTTGACATGGCACTCTTTGAGAGAATTGTGTTTTTTTCTTTCTAATTCCTAGTTCTATGATTTATGGACTGGAGAGACTTTTAATATCCTGGTCTCACAAAAGTTAATTTAATTATAAATATAATATATTATTTGATATTTAAAAATTACATTATAAATATTACATATTTTATTTATTTATTTATTTATTTGTATAGCGCCTGAATCGACCCCCGAAGGGGTATCTCTGCGCTTTGGGCGGACGGCATGGGTGGAATGCGGCTTTAATTAAATCAGAGACAAAGACAGGAGAATCAAAGACAGAAGAGTGTGGTCTTAAGCAGCTTCCTGAAATGCAAATAATCTGTACATTGTCTCAGGAGTAGTGGAAGTTCGTTCCAGTAGCGAGGACCAAGATGTGAGAGGGCCTTTCCTCCCAGTCTAGCCTTTCTGACTCGAGGTACCACCAGAAGATGTTTGGAACCTGAGCGCAAAGATCTGGAAGGTAAATACGGAATAAATTTCTCTGAAAGGTAAGAAGGGCCCAGGTCGAGCAGTGCCTTGTGTATTATGCAACAGACTTTAAATCTTATCCGTTGACGGACAGGAAGCCAGTGAAGTTGCAGAAGCAAAGGGCGGGAGTGAGTCCTGGGGGGGGCATTGAGGACCAATAGTGCTGCCGTATTCTGGACTACCTGTAGTCTGCTGAGCGATGCCTCATTGGCAGAGATCAACAGCCCATTACAGTAGTCCAAGCGACTTAGTACAAGAGCCTGAGTTATAGTTTTCCGAATTGAGTCAGGGAGCAAAGGAAAGACTCGACGTGAGCAGGCTCATTGTGTGGAAGCAGGAGCCCACTGTCTGCGCAGTGTGTTCCTTCATTGTAAGGGCTTGGTCCAATCGAACGCCCAAGTTCTTCACAGTAGATTTGGGGGCAGGATAGGCACCCAAATCGGTCGGCCACCACTCTGGTGTCCACAAAGAGGGAGCCTCTCCAAAGAGCAGAATCTCTTACTTCCAATGTAATATTTTAACATATCATATTATATTAATTTATTTATTTAATATAATGTCATTTTAAATTACCCTTCACTAAATCCTAAAATGCCCCTCACAACTCCTCAGCACTACTCTTCCCCATAAAAATTCCCCTACTACCCCAAAATGCTGCCCTTCCCTGAGCCCTAAAAACCCTCCCTACCGCATTTAGCTACCAAACCCTGAACCCTAAAGACCCGTGCTGCCCCTTAATGCTACCCTCCCCATAACCCTAAAAATCCCTTTCTACTACATAACACAATGCATCCCTGAACCTTAAAACCGATACTACCCCTCAAGCGACCCTTCCCTGACTCCTAAGAACCCTATGTTACCACTTAATACTACTCTTCCTTACTCTACACTTACTGAACTCTAAAACCCTTTTCTAACAATATATTCTACCCTTCAATGAACCCTAAAAACCCCTTAGTATCCTTGATAATACCCATCCTTGAACCCTGAAAACTCTACAACCCTTTAAAATCTACTGATCCGTCAACCGTAAAAAAAATGCTAACTACCCGGGAGCGGCTGGTGACCTTACAAAGTGGTGGGGCGAGCGAGGTGCCCCACCACCCCAACAAAAACAAGAAACATTTTTCCCTCCCTATAAAAGCTCATACTAAAGAAAAACCTCCCTCAAAAGGGCAAATAAAAACAACCCCTCCTCCAAAATAAAACAAACACAAACTAAAGTACATACATTACACATTTTATATTAATTAAAATTAAATTGTACTTACCCGCGGGCTCCGCATCCTCCTCACTGTCCTTTCGAAGACTGTGGAACGAAGAACCCCCTAAGCAATCCAGACGCTGCTCCCATGCTGTCAGCCAGCATGAGAGCAGACCCAGGATTGGATGGAGCTGGTTGGCCTAATGTTCCTTCAGGCCCTAGAGTCCTGTGCTTGGTCTCCACCTAGCTGTCTAAAACAGCTGGATGGAGAGCTTCAAAGGGCGCAAGACCTCCAGCCAAAGTGACATGCGCACTTTAAAATGTGTGGTCACAACTTTTCCAGTCCTCCTGCTGCCAATCGGCAGCAGAGGACATGCCCTCCTTGCTTAGAGGCAGGCTGGCGGTTGTGGGGCGCCTTGGTTAAAAATAAAATGTCAATTAAATCATTTCATTGCCATTTTATTTTTCACACTTTGCACGGCTCGCAGCAGGCGGGGGGATGACGCTCCACCACCCTCATGAAGAAACCGACGCTGTTACACCCCTTACATCAACCCTTCTCTAAGCCCTAAAAAACACACAACCCCTGAATGCTACCCATATCTAAACCCTAAAAAGTCCTTATTACCTCTTAACGCTACCATTCCCTGAAACCTAAAAATCCCATACTGCCCTTTAACGCTACCCTTCCCCGCACTACAAAACCTTAGAATTCATTACCGCTACCCATCCCTGAACCCTAAAAACCACTTACAATGTTTTAGTATTACCCTTTTCTGAACCCAAAAACTTCTAACTACCCATAACACTACCCTTCTCTGAACTCTAAAAACCCTTACTACCCATCGACGGTCCCCATCCATGAACTATCCAAACTAGGCCTGGGCAAAATTTTTACTAGGCCAGAGTAATCAGAGTAATTTTGCATTACTCTTGTGATGGAAAATTACCAGAAGTTATTCGATTATGCCTGCCTGCATAATTTAGAGTAATTTGGGGCAAAAAGCCAACCCAAGAGCACAGGCATAGCGAGTGGCTTCTAGCTGCTGTTGCTGTTAGAGTTTTTTCTTAGCACAACATACATCCTCAGGTCCATTTTGGATGCAAGGGTGCATTTTGCTTTGAGAAAATAGTGCTACATGCAGGGTTACTTTCTTCGTGTAATTCCATGTAATGTTGCGTAACTTTGCTGTCATTTCACATAATTACACTACAGCAAATTACGCACATTGTAATGGTAGTACAGAATTGTGCTATAACTGCCAAGCACTCGACATTCTGTAAATGAATCTCTTAGTACGGCTGTGCTAATTTCTCCCAAATCGCAATGCAGAACAGCTCCACTGTACATAAACAGCAGAATGTAATCCTGAAAGTGCTTCCACAGATGCACTAAAAACGTTCTTCTAACTCTTTCAAGAAGTAACCTTTTCCATGTCGCTCAACACCACTAAGGACCTTATGACCACGTTCCTGATATCACTGGGTAATGCCGCCTCCCCAGGGTTTACGACACCAGAGGTATTGATAACAGCGGTTAGGGAGGTGGCAATTGAAATAACAGGAATCACAACTGGGACCCTAAGAGTCACCTTAGAAATCAGGAATTACTGAGAGAATCTGTTAGAAATGTAAGTATCTACTTGGCAGGGGCACGCACCTTGTCCAAGTAGGGACCCTTATTTTAGTCAGGGTAAGGGAGTTACACACTCAAGATAACCCTTGCGCACTCTCTGGGCACAAGCAGTCAGACGTAACTCAGAGGCAATGTGTAAAGCTTTGTACATAAACACACAGTAACACAGTGAAAACACTACAAATGGACACCACACCAGTTTTGAAAAATAACAAATCTTTATCTAAGTAAAACAAGACCAAAACGACAAAAATCCAACATGCACATGCAAAGATATCACTTTTAACAGGTTCAAAATAGTTCAGTTCATAGAAAACTATGGGTGTGTCACTTTTTAGTGCAAAGTACCTGGGATGTGTCAAAATCAGAAGATGAAAACAAGCGCAGGGGAGTTGAGGCGCCGAAAACAAAACGATGCGTCGATTCCATACTCTCAGGGGAGTTGATGTGTCGATTCCTTACTACCAGAGGAGGTGATGCGTAGATTCCTTGCTGCGGTGCAGAGGAGATGATGCGTCCAGTTTCAGACACGCAGCCTTGCTTACTGTTGGGCAACGTCAATGGACTTGGTGCACAGGTGCAATGTGTGGAAAATCCGGTCGCGCTGGGTCGATGCAGTGGCGGCGAAACAGGCACTGCGTCAATTTTTCAGCCACTATGCAGGTGATGTGTTGAAACTTCAGTCGCACAACAGGGCAGTGTTGGAGTCAGAGCGGGGGCCTTGGACATCGTAGACCCGGTGCTCAGGACTCGGGCTGCGGTGTTCTTCGTGCCACATAGCAGGCGATGCGTCAATGCTTCTGCTGCACCACAGCTTAACATTGGTTTTTCAACTGCACGGCAAGCTTGCGGTAGGAAAAACAGGCGCTGAAGACCGGTGCATGTATTTTCTTGCAGCAGAAGCCACTTCCGAGGGTCCAGAACTGAAATTGGCACCACTTGGCAGGTCAGAACTCCCAGCAGAGGAGTTCAGGGGCTGTAGATGAAATCTTTAATGGCCCTGAAACTTCTTAACAAGAGGCAAGCACACACAAGCCCTTGGAGAACCTTCGCAAGCAGGATGATGAAATCAAAGTCCAGTCCTTCGCTCGCCAAGACAGAAAAAGCAAGCAGTAGGCCAGAACAATACAGCAACAAGCAGAGTGGCAGTACCCCTCCTACAGCTTCTCCAGCTCTTCTTGGAAGAATCTCCTCTTAGTCCAGAAGTGTTTTGAAGTTATGGTGTCACAGATCCAGTACTTATACCACTTTCTGCCTTTGAAGTAGGCAAACTTCAAAGGATAGTCTTTGTGGTGAACAATACCCTGCCTTTACCTGACCTGGCTCCAGATACACTACAGGGGGGTGTAGACAGCTTTGTATGAGGACAGGCACGGCCCTATTCTGGTGTCAGTGACAACTCCTCCTACCACTCTAGGTCAGGAAGATCCATCAGCCTGGTGATGGGACATCAGGATGTAAAGGGCACACCTCAGGTCCCTTTGTGTAAGTGTCTAGGGTGAATGCACAAACAGCCCAACTAAAAGTGGCATTTTCAAACACACAATTTAAAAGCCAACGTCACTAGAAGATGTATTTTTGAATTATGAGATCAGGGAGCCCAAACTCCAAATCTCTATCCCTTCCCAATTGAAAGTTACACTTGTAAAATGGTACAAGTCAGCTCCAATGATAACCTATGGGAGAGATAGTCCTTGCAATTGTGAAAAATGAAATTGGTAGTATTTCACTATTGGGACATGTAAAACACACCAACACATGCCCTACCTTTCACATACACTGCACGCTGCCCATGGGGCTACCTTGGGCCTACCTTAGGGGTGCCTTACATGTAGAACAGGCATTTGCAATAGTTAAAGCTATTGGCATTGTAAATAACAAAGTATTTTATCTATGTGTTTTGGTTTGGAGTGTAGTAGATGCATGAACAGAGACACAGCTGCAGCACTGCCTAAAGGGCTTAGAATCAGGAATTACCACTGGGACCAGAGAAGCAGCTGCAGCACTGTCTAGAGGCATAAGAATGGGGAATTACCACTGGGAACAGAGACACAGCTGCAGCACTGCCTAGAGGACTAAGAATGGGGAATTACCACTGGGAACAGAGACACAGCTGCAGCACTGTCTAGAGGACTTAGAATGGAGAAATTACAGATGAGACCAGAGAAGCAGCACTGTCTGGAGGACTTAGAATGAGAAATTACCACTCGGAACAGAGACACAGCTGCAGCACTGCCTAGATGACTTAGAATGGAGGAGTTACTGATGGGACCAGAGAAGCAGCTAGCAACACTGTCTAGATGGCTAAGATGGCTTTATTCTCTCCCGTGGTCATAGTGTGCCAGGAAGAAGGAAGCGTGGCCGGCTGGCCGCCTTTCCAGGGCTCCGAGCTGGGGGGCCAAAAGAATACCCGTCCGTTTTGGATGGAACCTGGGTTTCTCGCCACTGGGTAACTGGGGCAGCAGGGCCATGGTGATCAACTGCGCATGGTTTCACCTGCAGGTTTCGAAATTCCAAAAATAAACCTTTAATGCCATCCGCACATTTCAATGTTTAGTCTCCACGAAGTGATTAAACAAAGGAGACACCACCAGACGCAGCGCGACGAGGGATCGCTTTGTAAATGGCGGGCCAGGAAGCGTGTGCATGCTAACCAACTTACTGGTTTGCGGATATTCTGAAGCTTTCCCCTGACGCATTACCAGCCTAAAATTGTTAGGGGATTTTTTTTTTTAATATATAAACAGGAGAACCCTCCCCCCGAGAAGCTAGAAACGGGCAGAGCTGTTTCCTGCATCTCAGTTCCCATTCCTTCTTTCACTATATTCAGGGACATGAGAAGCACCATCTCCCGCAGTGGGACTGTAAAGAGCCGGCTGAGGTCATAGCGCCGCACAGCCGGGTTACGGTGAGCTACAACAGCTGGAGAATGAAAACCCATTGCAAGTCCGGCCCTATTTGGGTAAGCTACGTTGCGCCACCCCCTCTCTGTCCTCCTATGCTACCAGCAACCTTCTGGATCCCGACCCGAACTTACCTCAATCACTCGCTCCTCCGCCATATCGGGGGCACCGACACCCGCATCGACCCCCCTTGAGATGCCAGGCTGGACTGCTGGCCCTCGTAACTCCCATCCGGGGCTCCTGCTTCACCCACGTGCCCGTACATCCTGAAACTTTGCTGCTCGCTGCCCGCCCCCTCTGGCGCGTTACTTTCCTCCACTTCTCTGCTCTTTGTTTCAGGCAGAAAGGAGGGGGAGGAGGGGGGCCGGCCGGCAGACAAAGGGTTACTTGTGACCCCCAAGTCCCTGCTGCCCAGGCTCGCCCGCCGACTGTTCCTCGTAGGTCCTTGGGAATCCGCTCCAAATCGCTGATGACGTCGCTTCGGGTCCGGTCTCAGGTCCAGTCCTCTGGTCAGTTGTTCCTCTTCCGGCGATTCCTTCTCTCTACTGCGAGGGGGGGGTTTGTGCTTAATTGGGCCTGTTGCCCCCTATTTATCCCCCCACCCTCGCTTTGTCAGCTCGCCCCCGGATTGGGGGGGGTCCGAGCTTGCCCTGGGGCGGCCAATCCTGGTCGCCCCCCTCAAGCGGGCTATGCATATGGGCGGGGCTTCCCACCTCCGGCCGGCGTTTGCCCCGGGCCCTCACTGGGTCCGGCTTCGCCTTCCCCGGCCCGGGTTACGACTGCATCAGCGAGCAAAGAGGCGCAGACATCGCATCCCGGAAACAGTAAAACATTGTTTATTATTGAAACGTTGTAGAAAAATCTCCATATTACGAATCTTTTATACTGGACTTTAAATATGCGGGCACTATGGCAAAAGTTCCATGTAGTATATGCTTAGGGCTTAACGCAGCCCGCGGGGTGCAGTGATGGGGGTCCAGCCCCTTAGAGCCCCACTAACCCGTCAAGGGGTCCCAATTCAGTCAGAGACCTATTAATTCCAGTGAGCTATGGGGAACTCTGGGCCCCTCTTCACACTGTACTTGCGGGCCCTTCATTTCCCATTATGCCACACTCAGTAACAACAGAAGATAGTGGCAGTGCAGTGCTGTAAACACAGGTCGCTTCGCCATGGAAACTATGCACACAAAGCAAAATAAACCCCGCTCTGTGACTGCCTACGACAGCGCAACAAACAGCAGATTAAGGAAAATGTCACGTTTGAGAGTGCGCTTGAGAAATCATTGCTGATGTTTGTAAACACTACGCTCAAACGACACGTGAAAACAATTGGGGCACTAATGGAATAGACTGACGTCATCGAGATTCTGTGCATAAGTTTACAACAATGGGGCGAGTCTCACGAAACGGCTGACCTCAAGGCCCTTTCCTGCAAAGGAGAATAACCATTGCGAAAGACGATCATCTAAAAAATGTTATTGTGTTGTGTTATGTATATTTTGTAAAGCGCTTGAATATTGCAAGTGGCTTCCAGGGGCTAAAAGTAAAAGAGCAACAACCAAAACAGACATTCGGTTTGTGACACCGCTAAACAATTATGTGCATTACACACCACTTATAATAACGAAAGCCTTGTCAAAATCTACTCTCTCTGGAACTGCATGCACTGTTTGAAAACAACTGCAGCAATCTGGCTGCTGTCCCAGACCATACAGCCATCAGTGAGCAGCAGGATCAAGTGAAGCCAGACTGTGTGTCGCTGCTCGCTCCCGCGGCAATACTCAATGGGAGTGACCTTCTCCAAAAGGTGGGACATGCATTCACCATTAGCCATTTGCAGGCTACGATGTTTAAATGGCTTCGATTTTTAAATGAAACACACAGAAGCCAATCCAAAGCGTGGCAGGAGTCAGACCCCACAAAGTACAGATCAACAGATCGCCTAACAGCGCAAGCACTGTATAGGCTCAACCTAAAATGGGAAGGTTTAGGCCTGGCAGGTGAGTGCACTTGCCAGGTCGACATGGCAGTTGAAAACTGCACTCACACACACTGCAGTGGCAGGCCTGAGACATGTTTGCAGGGCTACTAATGTGGGTGACACAATCAGTGCTGCAGGCCCACTAGTGGCATTTGAATTACAGGCCCTGGGCACAAACAGTGCACTTTACTAGGGACTTACCCGGAAATCAAATATGCCAATCATGGATCACCAATCATAATCACAATTTACACAGGCAGCACTTGCACTTTAGCACTGATCAGCAGTGGTAAAGTGCTTAGAGTTCTAAAGCCAGCCAAAATGAAATGCAGCACACAGACAAAAAAAGGAGGTCAGAAGCAATAAATAGAGGGGAGAAACATGACAGAGATGCCAGGTGTAGCAGAATCAGTAACTTGATTCTTTCCAGTATTTCGCCCTAAGGCTTCCCTTGCTTTTGGTAGGCAGAGTCCCTGAGCGAGCGTTAAGGGGTAGCAAGGTTCAATTCCTGCAATATGATAGGATTCAGGGATCCCCCAAAGCCTCTGGAGCGATGCCCCAAATGTACCCTCTACCAATGCGCTATTGCACACTCTACACAACATGGGGTGTGGCGCAGACCCATAAACTGGATTTATTGGGCAATGCGAGAACACACTGATATTTCCCTAGAACCAGTTAGGGATTCCTGAGAGGGTACCTATAAATGGGCAAGTAGGAGACTCTCATCTTACGAATAGGTGGCAGCATCTCAACCAGCCGACAAATGCCATTTTGTCAACCTTCAGTCTAGTCCCAAAGTGATTAATATAAAGCTTTGTGAGTGTAGTTTATCAGGTATCCTGATATTTCTTTCAGTCCAGCACACACCACAATCATGGGTGCATTCTAAGTCTAGGTTTTTCATCATAATTCATAGGCCTTGCTCTGTGGTCTGGAGGAGCGGACCACATGTGCTCTCTGGTTGACATCGCAGTAATGTCCCTATACTGAGCCACATATATTAAGCAGTTAGGGCAGGCAGTGTATCTTTTTTGCTGACTGATAGTGCAGACCTGACATTTTTCTGTTCAGTGACAAGTGTGGTGTCTACAGGCCTCTGGTAGGAACAGCAGCCTATCAATGTCTCTCTTTCTGCAACTAAAGTGCCTTTCTCGTCTGAAAATTCTTGAATCACATGCTTGGGTAGTGGGTTTCTATTCGCTCACCTCTCAAAACAAAATGGCAGACAATTGATAAGCTGTGAACCTTTACCTTCATTTGAACCCGCTACAGTGCTTTGAGGTTCCCCCAGATGATATGTGAGCTCAATAAAAACCTTATAACATAACATATAACATAAGCAACTGAGAAATGTAGTCCCGGAGACATCCTGTCAAAGTCCTGTTGAAAAATCCAGATAAATCTGCATAGAGTGTCAACCAGTGTGCCTCCCTGTGACCAGAAGTGCCCAATAAGGATAGATTGGCACAGCTATTAATGAGGACACCCACAACTCTTCCTCAAGCATTTGCACAAGGGACTGTACTGAGAGGCACCAAATGTGGCTTCAAGCACGATGACATGCAACAACCAGATTAGGGGAGGAGCTTTTATTAAACTGAGACTAGGGGCCTCTGAATGTCTTTTGCAAGACAATTGGACCCTATATGTTCACACAGTGCACTTATACTCTAACCACGTGGTCCTCCCGATAGGTGAGCTGTAGGTTGCTTCCTGCGTGCAGCCCTATCATGCATGGACGCTTCTTTAATGGTGTGTAGCAATTTGCCTCTGGTGTGCAAAAACACACAGGGTTCCGCTGTGGCTCATTGACGCACAGATTGTCTGCCATTTGCAAGAAATATACTTCTCCTGCTGTGGAGGTGCTGACAAGACTATTGGATTAAGCAGGCAGATTGTATGTGTGGTCAGAGCACTGTCGATTGGCCTATAGTGCAATCGTCACTGTCCGATTGGCTGGTCGTACAGACCAGTGTTTGTACTGTTCTTTTAGCCATCTGGTTCGCTAATGGAGGCCACTTTTATTTTGGTGCCAGGCCTATATTTTGTCTCAGTCTGACCCTGGCTCAGAGTGAGGCCTCGGGTGGTGTGCTTCTTTGTAGGGAACACCACAGCTGACCTCTTGTGCTGACTTCTCATTTTGCAAAAAGAACAGTTGATGGATGGAATACTGAACAATGTCAAAAACTCACCCCCAGTTCATAGATCTGGGCCTAAATCCATTGTTTTTTTGCTCACCACGCCACCCCATTTTGGACCCAGCCATATGCAAATCAAGTTTGACTCAGCTCCCCATGTGAACAGTCCAGCCCAAACTGCCAGGCCAGGTCCTCCCTGGACCAAAAACAAGCATACTAGGACCGTTGCGGGGTATCACCCCTCATCAGCCAGGATAGTTTGAATCCAGTGGAATGGCAAGCATGGGATCCCTAAATGACAGCCATGGACATGAGGCCAGTTGCAAACACAGGATAGTTAAAATGGGAAAAGAGAGAAAACAGAGAGACATAAACTTGGTGATGAGAGAAATGCTTGTAATTATTACTCTAACTACTGGTAATCGCTCGGGGTAGCATTCCAATCCATAATTTTTTGTATTTTCATTGCGATGCTTTAAGTGTGATAAGTAAGCCCAGACATGGGTACTGTGCTCACTGCACCACTGGAACCAAACTACTCCTGAATGAAGAAGCCCAAATAGGCCAAACCCTGACATGGGTTACTTGTGTTCCAATTCAGAGAGAACTTGTCTTGGCAGTTGAATCTGGATTGTTCCTATTGGAGCAGGACCAAGGGTGATTTGCATATGGCTAGGTCTAATTTGAGTTGGCATGGTGGGCAAACAGATGACGGACTGGGATGCGACTCTGTGTAATTACCAGTGGCTGAGATGAATTCAAGCATTCCATCCTTCTCTTTCTTGTATTCTTCATTGTGATGCCCTAAGTGTGATGGGTATGCCGAGACGTGGGTCCTGTCCTTACTGTGCCACCCCACTGAAGAGAAAGCAAAAGACACACAATTGATGGACGGAATGCAGAACAAATCAAAACATTCACCCCCAGTCAAGAGATCTGGGTTAAATCCATCATTCTTTTGCTCACCATGCCACCCCAGTTTAGACCTGGCCATATGCCAATCAGTCTTGACCCTGTGCCTCATGGGAACAGTTCAGCCTGAACTGCCAAGCCAGGTCCTCCCTGGACCGGAAACAAGCATCCTAGGACCGGTTTCGGGGTTTCACCCCTCATCAGCCAGGATAGCTTGATTCCAGTGGCACAGTGAGCCCAGGACCCACGTCTGGGCATACCTGGAATACTTAGAGCAAAAAAGCAAAAGACACACAATTGATGGACGGAATGGAGAACAAATCAAAACATTCACCCCCAGTCAATAGATCTGGGTTAAATCCATCATTCTTTTGCTCACCATGCCACCCCAGTTTAGACCTGGCCATATGCAAATCAGTCTTGACCCTATGCCTCATGGGAACAGTCCAGCCCGTACTGCCAAGCCAGGTCTTCCCTGGACCGGAAACAAGCATCCTAGGGCTGGTTTCGGGGTTTCACCCCTCTTCAGCCAGGATAGCTTGATTCCAGTGGCACAGTGAGCCCAGGACCCACGTCTGGGCATACCTGGCGCACTTAGGGTGAGAAAGCAAAAGACACACAATTGATGGACGGAATGCAGAACAAATCAAAACAGTCACCCCCAGTCAAGAGATCTGGGTTAAATCCATCATTCTTTTGCTCACCATGCCACCCCAGTTTAGACCTGGCCATATGCAAATCAGTCTTGACCCTGTGCCCTGTGACGTGGCTTGGCAGTTCGGGCTGGACTGTTCCCATGAGGCACAGGGTCAGACTGATTTGCATATGGCCATGTCTGAACTGGGGTGGCGGAGTGAGCTAAAGAATGATGATGGATTAAACCCAGATCAGTTGACTGGGGGTGAGTGCTTGCAATGTTCAACACTCCGTCCATCATCCCCTTTGGTTTTGCTATGTTCGCCCTAAGTTGGCAGGGTATGCCCAGACGTGGGTCCCTTGCTCACTTTGCCACTGGATTCAAGATAGCCTGGCTGATGACGGCTGTAAGCCAGAAACCGGTCCCAGGATGCTTGTTTCCGGTCCAGGGAAGACATGGCTTGGCAGTTCGGGCTGGACTGTTCCCATGAGGCACATGGTCAGACTGATTTGCATATGGCCATGTCTAAACTGGGGTGGCAGAGTGAGCTAAAGAATGATGATGGATTAAACCCAGATCAGTTGACTGGGGGGGGAGTGCTTGCAATGTTCAACACTCCGTCCATCATCCCCTTTGGTTTTTCTATGTTCGCCCTAAGTTGGCAGGGTATGCCCAGACGTGGGTCCCTTGCTCACTTTGCCACTGGATTCAAGATAGCCTGGCTGATGACGGCTGTAAGCCAGAAACCGGTCCCAGGATGCTTGTTTCCGGTCCAGGGAAGACATGGCTTGGCAGTTCGGGCTGGACTGTTCCCATGAGGCACAGGGTCAGACTGATTTGCATATGGCCATGTCTGAACTGGGGTTGCGGAGAGAGCTAAAGAATGATGATGGACTAAACCCAGATCAGTTGACTGGGGGTGAGTGCTTGCAATGTTCAACACTCCGTCCATCATCCCCTTTGGTTTTGCTATGTTCGCCCTAAGTTGGCAGGGTATGCCCAGACGTGGGTCCCTTGCTCACTTTGCCACTGGATTCAAGATAGCCTGGCTGATGATGGCTGTAAGCCAGAAACCGGTCCCAGGATGCTTGTTTCCGGTCCAGGGAAGACATGGCTTGGCAGTTCGAGCTGGACTGTTCCCATGAGGCACAGGGTCAGACTGATTTGCATATGGCCATGTCTGAACTGAGGTGGCGGAGTGAGCTAAAGAATGATGATGGATTAAACCCAGATCAGTTGACTGGGGGTGAGTGCTTGCAATGTTCAACACTCCGTCCATCATCCCCTTTGGTTTTGCTATGTTCGCCCTAAGTTGGCAGGGTATGCCCAGACGTGGGTCCCTTGCTCACTTTGCCACTGGATTCAAGATAGCCTGGCTGATGACGGCTGTAAGCCAGAAACTGGTCCCAGGATGCTCGTTTCAGGTCCAGGGAAGACATGGCTTGGCAGTTCGGGCTGGACTGTTCCCATGAGGCACAGGGTCAGACTGATTTGCATATGGCCATGTCTGAACTGGGGTGGGGGAGTGAGCTAAAGAATGATGATGGATTAAACCCAGATCAGTTGACTGGGTGTGAGTGCTTGCAATGTTCAACACTCCGTCCATCATCCCCTTTGGTTTTGCTATGTTCACTCTAAGTTGGCAGGGTATGCCCAGACGTGGGTCCTTTGCTCACTTTGCCACTGGATTCAAGATAGCCTGGCTGATGACGGCTGTAAGCCAGAAACCGGTCCCAGGATGCTTGTTTCCGGTCCAGGGAAGACATGGCTTGGCAGTTTGGGCTGGACTGTTCCCATGAGGCACAGAGTCAGACTGATTTGCATATGGCCATGTCTGAACTGGGGTGGCGGAGTGAGCTAAAGAATGATGATGGATTAAACCCAGATCAGTTGACTGGGGGTGAGTGCTTGCAATGTTCAACACTCCGTCCATCATCCCCTTTGGTTTTGCTATGTTCGCCCTAAGTTGGCAGGGTATGCCCAGACGTGGGTCCCTTGCTCACTTTGCCAATGGATTCAAGATAGCTAGGCTGATGACGGCTGTAAGCCAGAAACCGGTCCCAGGATGCTTGTTTCCGGTCCAGGGAAGACTTGGCTTGGCAGTTCGGGCTGGACTGTTCCCATGAGGCACAGGGTCAGACTCATTTGCATATGGCCATGTCTGAACTGGGGTGGCGGAGTGAGCTAAAGAATGATGATGGATTAAACCCAGATCAGTTGACTGGGGGTGAGTGCTTGCAATGTTCAACACTCCGTCCATCATCCCCTTTGGTTTTGCTATGTTCGCCCTAAGTTGGCAGGGTATGCCCAGACGTGGGTCACTTGCTCACTTTGCCAATGGATTCAAGATAGCCTGGCTGATGACGGCTGTAAGCCAGAAACCGGTCCCAGGATGCTTGTTTCCGGTCCAGTGAAGACATGGCTTGGCAGTTCGGGCTGGACTGTTCCCATGAGGCACAGGGTCAGACTGATTTGCATATGGCCATGTCTAAACTGGGGTGGCGGAGTGAGCTAAAGAATGATGATGGATTAAACTCAGATCAGTTGACTGGGGGTGAGTGCTTGCAATGTTCAACACTCCGTCCATCATCCCCTTTGGTTTTGCTATGTTCGCCCTAAGTTGGCAGGGTATGCCCAGACGTGGGTCCCTTGCTCACTTTGCCACTGGATTCAAGATAGCCTGGCTGATGACGGCTGTAAGCCAGAAACCGGTCCCAGGATGCTTGTTTCCGGTCCAGGGAAGACGTGGCTTGGCAGTTCGGGCTGGACTGTTCCCATGAGGCACAGGGTCAGACTGATTTGCATATGGCCATGTCTGAACTGGGGTGGCGGAGTGAGCTAAAGAATGATGATGGATTAAACCCAGATCAGTTGACTGGGGGTGAGTGCTTGCAATGTTCAACACTCCGTCCATCATCCCCTTTGGTTTTGCTATGTTCGCCCTAAGTTGGCAGGGTATGCCCAGACGTGGGTCCCTTGCTCACTTTGCCACTGGATTCAAGATAGCCTGGCTGATGACGGCTGTAAGCCAGAAACCGGTCCCAGGATGCTTGTTTCCGGTCCAGGGAAGACATGGCTTGGCAGTTCGAGCTGGACTGTTCCCATGAGGCACAGGGTCAGACTGATTTGCATATGGCCATGTCTGAACTGGGGTGGCGGAGTGAGCTAAAGAATGATGATGGATTAAACCCAGATCAGTTGACTGGGGGTGAGTGCTTGCAATGTTCAACACTCCGTCCATCATCCCCTTTGGTTTTGCTATGATCGCCCTAAGTTGGCAGGGTATGCCCAGACGTGGGTCTCTTGCTCACTTTGCCACTGGTTTCAAGATAGCCTGGCTGATGACGGCTGTAAGCCAGAAACTGGACCCAGAATGCTCGTTTCAGGTCCAGGGAAGACATGGCTTGGCAGTTCGGGCTGGACTGTTCCCATGAGGCACAGGGTCAGACTGATTTGCATATGGCCATGTCTGAACTGGGGTGGGGGAGTGAGCTAAAGAATGATGATGGATTAAACCCAGATCAGTTGACTGGGTGTGAGTGCTTGCAATGTTCAACACTCCGTCCATCATCCCCTTTGGTTTTGCTATGTTCACTCTAAGTTGGCAGGGTATGCCCAGACGTGGGTCCTTTGCTCACTTTGCCACTGGATTCAAGATAGCCTGGCTGATGACGGCTGTAAGCCAGAAACCGGTCCCAGGATGCTTGTTTCCGGTCCAGGGAAGACATGGCTTGGCAGTTTGGGCTGGACTGTTCCCATGAGGCACAGAGTCAGACTGATTTGCATATGGCCATGTCTGAACTGGGGTGGCGGAGTGAGCTAAAGAATGATGATGGATTAAACCCAGATCAGTTGACTGGGCGTGAGTGCTTGCAATGTTCAACACTCCGTCCATCATCCCCTTTGGTTTTGCTATGTTCGCCCTAAGTTGGCAGGGTATGCCCAGACGTGGGTCCCTTGCTCACTTTGCCACTGGATTCAAGATAGCTAGGCTGATGACGGCTGTAAGCCAGAAACCGGTCCCAGGATGCTTGTTTCCGGTCCAGGGAAGACATGGCTTGGCAGTTCGGGCTGGACTGTTCCCATGAGGCACAGGGCCAGACTGATTTGCATATGGCCATGTCTGAACTGGGGTGGCGGAGTGAGCTAAAGAATGATGATGGATTAAACCCAGATCAGTTGACTGGGGGTGAGTGCTTGCAATGTTCAACACTCCGTCCATCATCCCCTTTGGTTTTGCTATGTTCGCCCTAAGTTGGCAGGGTATGCCCAGACGTGGGTCCCTTGCTCACTTTGCCACTGGATTCAAGATAGCCTGGCTGATGACGGCTGTAAGCCAGAAACCGGTCCCAGGATGCTTGTTTCCGGTCCAGGGAAGACATGGCTTGGCAGTTCGGGCTGGACTGTTCCCATCAGGCACAGGGTCAGACTGATTTGCATATGGCCATGTCTAAACTGGGGTGGCGGAGTGAGCTAAAGAATGATGATGGATTAAACCCAGATCAGTTGACTGGGGGTGAGTGCTTGCAATGTTCAACACTCCGTCCATCATCCCCTTTGGTTTTGCTATGTTCGCCCTAAGTTGGCAGGGTATGCCCAGACGTGGGTCCCTTGCTCACTTTGCCACTGGATTCAAGATAGCCTTGCTGATGACGGCTGTAAGCCAGAAACCGGTCCCAGGATGCTTGTTTCCGGTCCAGGGAAGACATGGCTTGGCAGTTCGGGCTGGACTGTTCCCATGAGGCACAGGGTCAGACTGATTTGCATATGGCTATGTCTGAACTGGGGTGGGGGAGTGAGCAAAAGAATGATGATGGACTAAACCCAGATCAGTTGACTGGGGGTGAGTGCTTGCAATGTTCAACACTCCGTCCATCATCCCCTTTGGTTTTGCTATGTTCGCCCTAAGTTGGCAGGGTATGCCCAGACGTGGGTCCCTTGCTCACTTTGCCACTGGATTCAAGATATCCTGGCTGATGACGGCTGTAAGCCAGAAACTGGTCCCAGGATGCTCGCTTTCAGGTCCAGGGAAGACATGGCTTGGCAGTTTGGGCTGGACTGTTCCCATGAGGCACAGGGTCAGACTGATTTGCATATGGCCATGTCTGAACTGGGGTGGCGGAGTGAGCTAAAGAATGATGATGGATTAAACCCAGATCAGTTGACTGGGTGTGAGTGCTTGCAATGTTCAACACTCCGTCCATCATCCCCTTTGGTTTTGCTATGTTCACCCTAAGTTGGCAGGGTATGCCCAGACGTGGGTCCTTTGCTCACTTTGCCACTGGATTCAAGATAGCCTGGCTGATGACGGCTGTAAGCCAGAAACCGGTCCCAGGATGCTCGTTTCCGGTCCAGGGAAGACATGGCTTGGCAGTTCGGGCTGGACTGTTCCCATGAGGCACAGAGTCAGACTGATTTGCATATGGCCATGTCTGAACTGGGGTGGCGGAGTGAGCTAAAGAATGATGATGGATTAAACCCAGATCAGTTGACTGGGGGTGAGTGCTTGCAATGTTCAACACTCCGTCCATCATCCCCTTTGGTTTTGCTATGTTCGCCCTAAGTTGGCAGGGTATGCCCAGACGTGGGTTCCTTGCTCACTTTGCCACTGGATTCAAGATAGCCTGGCTGATGACGGCTGTAAGCCAGAAACCGGTCCCAGTATGCTTGTTTCCGGTCCAGGGAAGACATGGCTTGGCAGTTCGGGCTGGACTGTTCCCATGAGGCACAGGGTCAGACTGATTTGCATATAGCCATGTCTAAACTGGGGTGGCGGAGTGAGCTAAAGAATGATGATGGATTAAACCCAGATCAGTTGGCTGGGGTGAGTGCTTGCAATGTTCAACACTCCGTCCATCATCCCCTTTGGTTTTGCTATGTTCGCCCTAAGTTGGCAGGGTATGCCCAGACGTGGGTCCCTTGCTCACTTTGCCACTGGATTCAAGATAGCCTGGCTGATGACGGCTGTAAGCCAGAAACCGGTCCCAGGATGCTTGTTTCCGGTCCAGGGAAGACATGGCTTGGCAGTTCGGGCTGGACTGTTCCCATGAGGCACAGGGTCAGACTGATTTGCATATGGCTATGTCTGAACTGGGGTGGCGGAGTGAGCAAAAGAATGATGATGGACTAAACCCAGATCAGTTGACTGGGGGTGAGTGCTTGCAATGTTCAACACTCCGTCCATCATCCCCTTTGGTTTTGCTATGTTCGCCCTAAGTTGGCAGGGTATGCCCAGACGTGGGTCCCTTGCTCACTTTGCCACTGGATTCAAGATAGCCTGGCTGATGACGGCTGTAAGCCAGAAACTGGTCCCAGGATGCTCGTTTCAGGTCCAGGGAAGACATGGCTTGGCAGTTCGGGCTGGACTGTTCCCATGAGGCACAGGGTCAGACTGATTTGCATATGGCCATGTCTGAACTGGGGTGGCGGAGTGAGCTAAAGAATGATGATGGATTAAACCCAGATCAGTTGACTGGGTGTGAGTGCTTGCAATGTTCAACACTCCGTCCATCATCCCCTTTGGTTTTGCTATGTTCACCCTAAGTTGGCAGGGTATGCCCAGACGTGGGTACTTTGCTCACTTTGCCACTGGATTCAAGATAGCCTGGCTGATGACGGCTGTAAGCCAGAAACCGGTCCCAGGATGCTCATTTCCGGTCCAGGGAAGACATGGCTTGGCAGTTCGGGCTGGACTGTTCACATGAGGCACAGAACCAGACTGATTTGCATATGGACATGTCTGAACTGGGGTGGCGGAGTGAGCTAAAGAATGATGATGGATTAAACCCAGATCAGTTGACTGGGGGTGAGTGCTTGCAATGTTCAACACTCCGTCCATCATCCCCTTTGGTTTTGCTATGTTCGCCCTAAGTTGGCAGGGTATGCCCAGATGTGGGTCCCTTGCTCACTTTGCCACTGGATTCAAGATAGCCTAGGCTGATGACGGCTGTAAGCCAGAAACCGGTCCCAGGATGCTTGTTTCCGGTCCAGGGAAGACATGGCTTGGCAGTTCGGGCTGGACTGTTCCCATGAGGCACAGGGTCAGACTGATTTGCATATGGCCATGTCTGAACTGGGGTGGCGGAGTGAGCTAAAGAATGATGATGGATTAAACCCAGATCAGTTGACTGGGGGTGAGTGCTTGCAATGTTCAACACTCCGTCCATCATCCCCTTTGGTTTTGCTATGTTCGCCCTAAGTTGGCAGGGTATGCCCAGACGTGGGTCCCTTGCTCACTTTGCCACTGGATTAAAGATAGCCTGGCTGATGACGGCTGTAAGCCAGAAACCGGTCCCAGGATGCTTCTTTCCGGTCCAGGGAAGACATGGCTTGGCAGTTCGGGCTGGACTGTTCCCATGAGGCACAGGGTCAGACTGATTTGCCTATGGCCATGTCTAAACTGGGGTGGCGGAGTGAGCTAAAGAATGATGATGGATTAAACCCAGATCAGTTGACTGGGGGTGAGTGCTTGCAATGTTCAACACTCCGTCCATCATCCCCTTTGGTTTTGCTATGTTCGCCCTAAGTTGGCAGGGTATGCCCAGACGTGGGTCCCTTGCTCACTTTGCCACTGGATTCAAGATAGCCTGGCTGATGACGGCTGTAAGCCAGAAACCGGTCCCAGGATGCTTGTTTCCGGTCCAGGGAAGACATGGCTTGGCAGTTCGGGCTGGACTGTTCCCATGAGGCACAGGGTCAGACTGATTTGCATATGGCCATGTCTAAACTGGGGTGGCGGAGTGAGCTAAAGAATGATGATGGATTAAACCCAGATCAGTTGACTGGGGGTGAGTGCTTGCAATGTTCAACACTCCGTCCATCATCCCCTTTGGTTTTGCTATGTTCGCCCTAAGTTGGCAGGGTATGCCCAGACGTGGGTCCCTTGCTCACTTTGCCACTGGATTCAAGATAGCCTGGCTGATGACGGCTGTAAGCCAGAAACCGGTCCCAGGATGCTTGTTTCCGGTCCAGGGAAGACATGGCTTGGCAGTTCGGGCTGGACTGTTCCCATGAGGCACAGGGTCAGACTGATTTGCATATGGCCATGTCTGAACTGGGGTGGCGGAGTGAGCTAAAGAATGATGATGGATTAAACCCAGATCAGTTGACTGGGGGTGAGTGCTTGCAATGTTCAACACTCCGTCCATCATCCCATTTGGTTTTGCATATGTTCGCCCTAAGTTGGCAGGGTATGCCCAGACGTGGGTCCCTTGCTCACTTTGCCACTGGATTCAAGATAGCCTGGCTGATGACGGCTGTAAGCCAGAAACTGGTCCCAGGATGCTCGTTTCAGGTCCAGGGAAGACATGGCTTGGCAGTTCGGGCTGGACTGTTCCCATGAGGCACAGGGTCAGACTGATTTGCATATAGCCATGTCTGAACTGGGGTGGCGGAGTGAGCTAAAGAATGATGATGGATTAAACCCAGATCAGTTGACTGGGTGTGAGTGCTTGCAATGTTCAACACTCCGTCCATCATCCCCTTTGGTTTTGCTATGTTCACCCTAAGTTGGCAGGGTATGCCCAGACGTGGGTCCTTTGCTCACTTTGCCACTGGATTCAAGATAGCCTGGCTGATGACGGCTGTAAGCCAGAAACCGGTCCCAGGATGCTCGTCTCCGGTCCAGGGAAGACATGGCTTGGCAGTTCGGGCTGGACTGTTCCCATGAGGCACAGAGTCAGACTGATTTGCATATGGCCATGTCTGAACTGGGGTGGTGGAGTGAGCTAAAGAATGATGATGAATTAAACCCAGATCAGTTGACTGGGGGTGAGTGCTTGCAATGTTCAACACTCCGTCCATCATCCCCTTTGGTTTTGCTATGTTCGCCCTAAGTTGGCAGGGTATGCCCAGACGTGGGTCCCTTGCTCACTTTGCCACTGGATTCAAGATAGCCTGGCTGATGACGGCTGTAAGCCAGAAACCGGTCCCAGGATGCTTGTTTTCGGTCCAGGGAAGACATGGCTTGGCAGTTCGGGCTGGACTGTTCCCATGAGGCACAGGGTCAGACTGATTTGCATATGGCCATGTCTGAACTGGGGTGGCGGAGTGAGCTAAAGAATGATGATGGATTAAACCCAGATCAGTTGACTGGGGGTGAGTGCTTGCAATGTTCAACACTCCGTCCATCATCCCCTTTGGTTTTGCTATGTTCGCCCTAAGTTGGCAGGGTATGCCCAGACGTGGGTCCCTTGCTCACTTTGCCACTGGATTCAAGATAGCCTGGCTGATGACGGCTGTAAGCCAGAAACCGGTCCCAGGATGCTTGTTTCCGGTCCAGGGAAGACATGGCTTGGCAGTTCGGGCTGGACTGTTCCCATGAGGCACAGGGTCAGACTGATTTGCATATGGCCATGTCTAAACTGGGGTGGCGGAGTGAGCTAAAGAATGATGATGGATTAAACCCAGATCAGTTGACTGGGGGTGAGTGCTTGCAATGTTCAACACTCCGTCCATCATCCCCTTTGGTTTTGCTATGTTCGCCCTAAGTTGGCAGGGTATGCCCAGACGTGGGTCCCTTGCTCACTTTGCCACTGGATTCAAGATAGCCTGGCTGATGACGGCTGTAAGCCAGAAACCGGTCCCAGGATGCTTGTTTCCGGTCCAGGGAAGACATGGCTTGGCAGTTCGGGCTGGACTGTTCCCATGAGGCACAGGGTCAGACTGATTTGCATATGGCCATGTCTGAACTGGGGTGGCGGAGTGAGCTAAAGAATGATGATGGATTAAACCCAGATCAGTTGACTGGGGGTGAGTGCTTGCAATGTTCAACACTCCGTCCATCATCCCATTTGGTTTTGCATATGTTCGCCCTAAGTTGGCAGGGTATGCCCAGACGTGGGTCCCTTGCTCACTTTGCCACTGGATTCAAGATAGCCTGGCTGATGACGGCTGTAAGCCAGAAACTGGTCCCAGGATGCTCGTTTCCGGTCCAGGGAAGACATGGCTTGGCAGTTCGGGCTGGACTGTTCCCATGAGGCACAGGGTCAGACTGATTTGCATATAGCCATGTCTGAACTGGGGTGGCGGAGTGAGCTAAAGAATGATGATGGATTAAACCCAGATCAGTTGACTGGGTGTGAGTGCTTGCAATGTTCAACACTCCGTCCATCATCCCCTTTGGTTTTGCTATGTTCACCCTAAGTTGGCAGGGTATGCCCAGACGTGGGTCCCTTGCTCACTTTGCCACTGGATTCAAGATAGCCTGGCTGATGACGGCTGTAAGCCAGAAACCGGTCCCAGGATGCTTGTCTCCGGTCCAGGGAAGACATGGCTTGGCAGTTCGGGCTGGACTGTTCCCATGAGGCACAGGGTCAGACTGATTTGCATATGGCCATGTCTGAACTGGGGTGGTGGAGTGAGCTAAAGAATGATGATGGATTAAACCCAGATCAGTTGACTGGGGGTGAGTGCTTGCAATGTTCAACACTCCGTCCATCATCCCCTTTGGTTTTGCTATGTTCGCCCTAAGTTGGCAGGGTATGCCCAGACGTGGGTCCCTTGCTCACTTTGCCACTGGATTCAAGATAGCCTGGCTGATGACGGCTGTAAGCCAGAAACCGGTCCCAGGATGCTTGTTTCCGGTCCAGGGAAGACATGGCTTGGCAGTTCGGGCTGGACTGTTCCCATGAGGCACAGGGTCAGACTGATTTGCATATGGCCATGTCTAAACTGGGGTGGCGGAGTGAGCTAAAGAATGATGATGGATTAAACCCAGATCAGTTGACTGGGGGTGAGTGCTTGCAATGTTCAACACTCCGTCCATCATCCCCTTTGGTTTTGCTATGTTCGCCCTAAGTTGGCAGGGTATGCCCAGACGTGGGTCCCTTGCTCACTTTGCCACTGGATTCAAGATAGCCTGGCTGATGACGGCTGTA
Source organism: Calotriton arnoldi (assembly GCA_963921515.1). Taxonomy (NCBI): domain Eukaryota; kingdom Metazoa; phylum Chordata; class Amphibia; order Caudata; family Salamandridae; genus Calotriton; species Calotriton arnoldi. The sequence continues at coordinate 740,409 of CAWUFW010008351.1, forward strand.
AGCCAGAAACCGGTCCCAGGATGCTTGTTTCCGGTCCAGGGAAGACATGGCTTGGCAGTTCGGGCTGGACTGTTCCCATGAGGCACAGGGTCAGACTGATTTGCATATGGCCATGTCTGAACTGGGGTGGCGGAGTGAGCTAAAGAATGATGATGGATTAAACCCAGATCAGTTGACTGGGGGTGAGTGCTTGCAATGTTCAACACTCCGTCCATCATCCCATTTGGTTTTGCTATTGTTCGCCCTAAGTTGGCAGGGTATGCCCAGACGTGGGTCCCTTGCTCACTTTGCCACTGGATTCAAGATAGCCTGGCTGATGACGGCTGTAAGCCAGAAACTGGTCCCAGGATGCTTGTTTCCAGGTCCAGGGAAGACATGGCTTGGCAGTTCGGGCTGGACTGTTCCCATGAGGCACAGGGTCAAACTGATTTGCATATGGCCATGTCTGAACTGGGGTGGCGGAGTGAGCTAAAGAATGATGATGGATTAAACCCAGATCAGTTGACTGGGTGTGAGTGCTTGCAATGTTCAACACTCCGTCCATCATCCCCTTTGGTTTTGCTATGTTCGCCCTAAGTTGGCAGGGTATGCCCAGACGTGGGTCCTTTGCTCACTTTGCCACTGGATTCAAGATAGCCTGGCTGATGACGGCTGTAAGCCAGAAACCGGTCCCAGGATGCTTGTTTCCGGTCCAGGGAAGACATGGCTTGGCAGTTCGGGCTGGACTGTTCCCATGAGGCACAGGGTCAGACTGATTTGCATATGGCCATGTCTGAACTGGGGTGGTGGAGTGAGCTAAAGAATGATGATGGATTAAACCCAGATCAGTTGACTGGGGGTGAGTGCTTGCAATGTTCAACACTCCGTCCATCATCCCCTTTGGTTTTGCTATGTTCGCCCTAAGTTGGCAGGGTATGCCCAGACGTGGGTCCCTTGCTCACTTTGCCACTGGATTCAAGATAGCCTAGGCTGATGACGGCTGTAAGCCAGAAACCGGTCCCAGGATGCTTGTTTCCGGTCCAGGGAAGACATGGCTTGGCAGTTCGGGCTGGACTGTTCCCATGAGGCACAGGGTCAGACTGATTTGCATATGGCCATGTCTGAACTGGGGTGGCGGAGTGAGCTAAAGAATGATGATGGATTAAACCCAGATCAGTTGACTGGGGGTGAGTGCTTGCAATGTTCAACACTCCGTCCATCATCCCCTTTGGTTTTGCTATGTTCGCCCTAAGTTGGCAGGGTATGCCCAGACGTGGGTCCCTTGCTCACTTTGCCACTGGATTCAAGATAGCCTGGCTGATGACGGCTGTAAGCCAGAAACCGGTCCCAGGATGCTTGTTTCCGGTCCAGGGAAGACATGGCTTGGCAGTTCGGGCTGGACTGTTCCCATGAGGCACAGGGTCAGACTGATTTGCATATGGCCATGTCTGAACTGGGGTGGCGGAGTGAGCTAAAGAATGATGATGGATTAAACCCAGATCAGTTGACTGGGGGTGAGTGCTTGCAATGTTCAACACTCCGTCCATCATCCCCTTTGGTTTTGCTATGTTCGCCCTAAGTTGGCAGGGTATGCCCAGACGTGGGTCCCTTGCTCACTTTGCCACTGGATTCAAGATAGCCTTGCTGATGACGGCTGTAAGCCAGAAACCGGTCCCAGGATGCTTGTTTCCGGTCCAGGGAAGACATGGCTTGGCAGTTCGGGCTGGACTGTTCCCATGAGGCACAGGGTCAGACTGATTTGCATATGGCCATGTCTGAACTGGGGTGGCGGAGTGAGCTAAAGAATGATGATGGACTAAACCCAGATCAGTTGACTGGGGGTGAGTGCTTGCAATGTTCAACACTCCGTCCATCATCCCCTTTGGTTTTGCTATGTTCGCCCTAAGTTGGCAGGGTATGCCCAGACGTGGGTCCCTTGCTCACTTTGCCACTGGATTCAAGATATCCTGGCTGATGACGGCTGTAAGCCAGAAACTGGTCCCAGGATGCTCGTTTCAGGTCCAGGGAAGACATGGCTTGGCAGTTTGGGCTGGACTGTTCCCTTGAGGCACACGGTCAGACTGATTTGCATATGGCCATGTCTGAACTGGGGTGGCGGAGTGAGCTAAAGAATGATGATGGATTAAACCCAGATCAGTTGACTGGGTGTGAGTGCTTGCAATGTTCAACACTCCGTCCATCATCCCCTTTGGTTTTGCTATGTTCACCCTAAGTTGGCAGGGTATGCCCAGACGTGGGTCCTTTGCTCACTTTGCCACTGGATTCAAGATAGCCTTGCTGATGACGGCTGTAAGCCAGAAACCGGTCCCAGGATGCTCGTTTCCGGTCCAGGGAAGACATGGCTTGGCAGTTCGGGCTGGACTGTTCCCATGAGGCACAGAGTCAGACTGATTTGCATATGGCCATGTCTGAACTGGGGTGGCGGAGTGAGCTAAAGAATGATGATGGATTAAACCCAGATCAGTTGACTGGGGGTGAGTGCTTGCAATGTTCAACACTCCGTCCATCATCCCCTTTGGTTTTGCTATGTTCGCCCTAAGTTGGCAGGGTATGCCCAGACGTGGGTCCCTTGCTCACTTTGCCACTGGATTCAAGATAGCCTGGCTGATGACGGCTGTAAGCCAGAAACCGGTCCCAGGATGCTTGTTTCCGGTCCAGGGAAGACATGGCTTGGCAGTTCGGGCTGGACTGTTCCCATGAGGCACAGAGTCAGACTGATTTGCATATGGCCATGTCTGAACTGGGGTGGCGGAGTGAGCTAAAGAATGATGATGGATTAAACCCAGATCAGTTGACTGGGGGTGAGTGCTTGCAATGTTCAACACTCCGTCCATCATCCCCTTTGGTTTTGCTATGTTCGCCCTAAGTTGGCAGGGTATGCCCAGACGTGGGTCCCTTGCTCACTTTGCCACTGGATTCAAGATAGCCTGGCTGATGACGGCTGTAAGCCAGAAACCGGTCCCAGGATGCTTGTTTCCGGTCCATGGAAGACATGGCTTGGCAGTTCGGGCTGGACTGTTCCCATGAGGCACAGGGTCAGACTGATTTGCATATGGCCATGTCTAAACTGGGGTGGCGGAGTGAGCTAAAGAATGATGATGGATTAAACCCAGATCAGTTGACTGGGGGTGAGTGCTTGCAATGTTCAACACTCCGTCCATCATCCCCTTTGGTTTTGCTATGTTCGCCCTAAGTTGGCAGGGTATGCCCAGACGTGGGTCCCTTGCTCACTTTGCCACTGGATTCAAGATAGCCTGGCTGATGACGGCTGTAAGCCAGAAACCGGTCCCAGGTTGCTTGTTTCCGGTCCAGGGAAGACATGGCTTGGCAGTTCGGGCTGGACTGTTCCCATGAGGCACAGGGTCAGACTGATTTGCATATGGCTATGTCTGAACTGGGGTGGCGGAGTGAGCTAAAGAATGATGATGGACTAAACCCAGATCAGTTGACTGGGGGTGAGTGCTTGCAATGTTCAACACTCCGTCCATCATCCCCTTTGGTTTTGCTATGTTCGCCCTAAGTTGGCAGGGTATGCCCAGACGTGGGTCCCTTGCTCACTTTGCCACTGGATTCAAGATAGCCTGGCTGATGACGGCTGTAAGCCAGAAACTGGTCCCAGGATGCTCGTTTCAGGTCCAGGGAAGACATGGCTTGGCAGTTCGGGCTGGACTGTTCCCATGAGGCACAGGGTCAGACTGATTTGCATATGGCCATGTCTGAACTGGGGTGGCGGAGTGAGCTAAAGAATGATGATGGATTAAACCCAGATCAGTTGACTGGGTGTGAGTGCTTGCAATGTTCAACACTCCGTCCATCATCCCCTTTGGTTTTGCTATGTTCACCCTAAGTTGGCAGGGTATGCCCAGACGTGGGTCCCTTGCTCACTTTGCCACTGGATTCAAGATAGACTGGCTGATGACGGCTGTAAGCCAGAAACCGATCCCAGGATGCTTGTTTCCGGACCAGGGAAGACATGGCTTGGCAGTTCGGGCTGGACTGTTCCCATGAGGCACAGGGTCAGACTGATTTGCATATGGACATGTCTGAACTGGGGTGGCGGAGTGAGCTAAAGAATGATGATGGATTAAACCCAGATCAGTTGACTGGGGGTGAGTGCTTGCAATGTTCAACACTCCGTCCATCATCCCCTTTGGTTTTGCTATGTTCGCCCTAAGTTGGCAGGGTATGCCCAGATGTGGGTCCCTTGCTCACTTTGCCACTGGATTCAAGATAGCCTAGGCTGATGACGGCTGTAAGCCAGAAACCGGTCCCAGGATGCTTGTTTCCGGTCCAGGGAAGACATGGCTTGGCAGTTCGGGCTGGACTGTTCCCATGAGGCACAGGGTCAGACTGATTTGCATATGGCCATGTCTGAACTGGGGTGGCGGAGTGAGCTAAAGAATGATGATGGATTAAACCCAGATCAGTTGACTGGGGGTGAGTGCTTGCAATGTTCAACACTCCGTCCATCATCCCCTTTGGTTTTGCTATGTTCGCCCTAAGTTGGCAGGGTATGCCCAGACGTGGGTCCCTTGCTCACTTTGCCACTGGATTCAAGATAGCCTGGCTGATGACAGCTGTAAGCCAGAAACAGGTCCCAGGATGCTTGTTTCCGGTCCAGGGAAGACATGGCTTGGCAGTTCGGGCTGGACTGTTCCCATGAGGCACAGGGTCAGACTGATTTGCATATGGCCATGTCTAAACTGGGGTGGCGGAGTGAGCTAAAGAATGATGATGGATTAAACCCAGATCAGTTGACTGGGGGTGAGTGCTTGCAATGTTCAACACTCCGTCCATCATCCCCTTTGGTTTTGCTATGTTCGCCCTAAGTTGGCAGGGTATGCCCAGACGTGGGTCCCTTGCTCACTTTGCCACTGGATTCAAGATAGCCTGGCTGATGACGGCTGTAAGCCAGAAACCGGTCCCAGGATGCTTGTCTCCGGTCCAGGGAAGACATGGCTTGGCAGTTCGGGCTGGACTGTTCCCATGAGGCACAGGGTCAGACTGATTTGCATATGGCCATGTCTGAACTGGGGTGGTGGAGTGAGCTAAAGAATGATGATGGATTAAACCCAGATCAGTTGACTGGGGGTGAGTGCTTGCAATGTTCAACACTCCGTCCATCATCCCCTTTGGTTTTGCTATGTTCGCCCTAAGTTGGCAGGGTATGCCCAGACGTGGGTCCCTTGCTCACTTTGCCACTGGATTCAAGATAGCCTGGCTGATGACGGCTGTAAGCCAGAAACCGGTCCCAGGATGCTTGTTTCCGGTCCAGGGAAGACATGGCTTGGCAGTTCGGGCTGGACTGTTCCCATGAGGCACAGGGTCAGACTGATTTGCATATGGCCATGTCTAAACTGGGGTGGCGGAGTGAGCTAAAGAATGATGATGGATTAAACCCAGATCAGTTGACTGGGGGTGAGTGCTTGCAATGTTCAACACTCCGTCCATCATCCCCTTTGGTTTTGCTATGTTCGCCCTAAGTTGGCAGGGTATGCCCAGACGTGGGTCCCTTGCTCACTTTGCCACTGGATTCAAGATAGCCTGGCTGATGACGGCTGTAAGCCAGAAACCGGTCCCAGGATGCTTGTTTCCGGTCCAGGGAAGACATGGCTTGGCAGTTCGGGCTGGACTGTTCCCATGAGGCACAGGGTCAGACTGATTTGCATATGGCCATGTCTGAACTGGGGTGGCGGAGTGAGCTAAAGAATGATGATGGATTAAACCCAGATCAGTTGACTGGGGGTGAGTGCTTGCAATGTTCAACACTCCGTCCATCATCCCCTTTGGTTTTGCTATGTTCGCCCTAAGTTGGCAGGGTATGCCCAGACGTGGGTCCCTTGCTCACTTTGCCACTGGATTCAAGATATCCTGGCTGATGACGGCTGTAAGCCAGAAACTGGTCCCAGGATGCTTGTTTCCGGTCCAGGGAAGACATGGCTTGGCAGTTTGGGCTGGACTGTTCCCATGAGGCACACGGTCAGACTGATTTGCATATGGCCATGTCTGAACTGGGGTGGCGGAGTGAGCTAAAGAATGATGATGGATTAAACCCAGATCAGTTGACTGGGTGTGAGTGCTTGCAATGTTCAACACTCCGTCCATCATCCCCTTTGGTTTTGCTATGTTCACCCTAAGTTGGCAGGGTATGCCCAGACGTGGGTCCTTTGCTCACTTTGCCACTGGATTCAAGATAGCCTTGCTGATGACGGCTGTAAGCCAGAAACCGGTCCCAGGATGCTCGTTTCCGGTCCAGGGAAGACATGGCTTGGCAGTTCGGGCTGGACTGTTCCCATGAGGCACAGAGTCAGACTGATTTGCATATGGCCATGTCTGAACTGGGGTGGCGGAGTGAGCTAAAGAATGATGATGGATTAAACCCAGATCAGTTGACTGGGGGTGAGTGCTTGCAATGTTCAACACTCCGTCCATCATCCCCTTTGGTTTTGCTATGTTCGCCCTAAGTTGGCAGGGTATGCCCAGACGTGGGTCCCTTGCTCACTTTGCCACTGGATTCAAGATAGCCTGGCTGATGACGGCTGTAAGCCAGAAACCGGTCCCAGGATGCTCGTTTCCGGTCCAGGGAAGACATGGCTTGGCAGTTCGGGCTGGACTGTTCCCATGAGGCACAGAGTCAGACTGATTTGCATATGGCCATGTCTGAACTGGGGTGGCGGAGTGAGCTAAAGAATGATGATGGATTAAACCCAGATCAGTTGACTGGGGGTGAGTGCTTGCAATGTTCAACACTCCGTCCATCATCCCCTTTGGTTTTGCTATGTTCGCCCTAAGTTGGCAGGGTATGCCCAGACGTGGGTCCCTTGCTCACTTTGCCACTGGATTCAAGATAGCCTGGCTGATGACGGCTGTAAGCCAGAAACCGGTCCCAGTATGCTTGTTTCCGGTCCATGGAAGACATGGCTTGGCAGTTCGGGCTGGACTGTTCCCATGAGGCACAGGGTCAGACTGATTTGCATATAGCCATGTCTAAACTGGGGTGGCGGAGTGAGCTAAAGAATGATGATAGATTAAACCCAGATCAGTTGACTGGGGGTGAGTGCTTGCAATGTTCAACACTCCGTCCATCATCCCCTTTGGTTTTGCTATGTTCGCCCTAAGTTGGCAGGGTATGCCCAGACGTGGGTCCCTTGCTCACTTTGCCACTGGATTCAAGATAGCCTGGCTGATGACGGCTGTAAGCCAGAAACCGGTCCCAGGATGCTTGTTTCCGGTCCAGGGAAGACATGGCTTGGCAGTTCGGGCTGGACTGTTCCCATGAGGCACAGGGTCAGACTGATTTGCATATGGCTATGTCTGAACTGGGGAGGCGGAGTGAGCTAAAGAATGATGATGGACTAAACCCAGATCAGTTGACTGGGGGTGAGTGCTTGCAATGTTCAACACTCCGTCCATCATCCCCTTTGGTTTTGCTATGTTCGCCCTAAGTTGGCAGGGTATGCCCAGACGTGGGTCCCTTGCTCACTTTGCCACTGGATTCAAGATAGCCTGGCTGATGACGGCTGTAAGCCAGAAACTGGTCCCAGGATGCTCGTTTCAGGTCCAGGGAAGACATGGCTTGGCAGTTCGGGCTGGACTGTTCCCATGAGGCACAGGGTCAGACTGATTTGCATATGGCCATGTCTGAACTGGGGTGGCGGAGTGAGCTAAAGAATGATGATAGATTAAACCCAGATCAGTTGACTGGGTGTGAGTGCTTGCAATGTTCAACACTCCGTCCATCATCCCCTTTGGTTTTGCTATGTTCACCCTAAGTTGGCAGGGTATGCCCAGACGTGGGTACTTTGCTCACTTTGCCACTGGATTCAAGATAGACTGGCTGATGACGGCTGTAAGCCAGAAACCGATCCCAGGATGCTCGTTTCCGGACCAGGGAAGACATGGCTTGGCAGTTCGGGCTGGACTGTTCCCATGAGGCACAGAACCAGACTGATTTGCATATGGACATGTCTGAACTGGGGTGGCGGAGTGAGCTAAAGAATGATGATGGATTAAACCCAGATCAGTTGACTGGGGGTGAGTGCTTGCAATGTTCAACACTCCGTCCATCATCCCCTTTGGTTTTGCTATGTTCGCCCTAAGTTGGCAGGGTATGCCCAGATGTGGGTCCCTTGCTCACTTTGCCACTGGATTCAAGATAGCTAGGCTGATGACGGCTGTAAGCCAGAAACCGGTCCCAGGATGCTTGTTTCCGGTCCAGGGAAGACATGGCTTGGCAGTTCGGGCTGGACTGTTCCCATGAGGCACAGGGTCAGACTGATTTGCATATGGCCATGTCTGAACTGGGGTGGCGGAGTGAGCTAAAGAATGATGATGGATTAAACCCAGATCAGTTGACTGGGGGTGAGTGCTTGCAATGTTCAACACTCCGTCCATCATCCCCTTTGGTTTTGCTATGTTCGCCCTAAGTTGGCAGGGTATGCCCAGACGTGGGTCCCTTGCTCACTTTGCCACTGGATTCAAGATAGCCTGGCTGATGACGGCTGTAAGCCAGAAACAGGTCCCAGGATGCTTCTTTCCGGTCCAGGGAAGACATGGCTTGGCAGTTCGGGCTGGACTGTTCCCATGAGGCACAGGGTCAGACTGATTTGCCTATGGCCATGTCTAAACTGGGGTGGCGGAGTGAGCTAAAGAATGATGATGGATTAAACCCAGATCAGTTGACTGGGGGTGAGTGCTTGCAATGTTCAACACTCCGTCCATCATCCCCTTTGGTTTTGCTATGTTCGCCCTAAGTTGGCAGGGTATGCCCAGACGTGGGTCCCTTGCTCACTTTGCCACTGGATTCAAGATAGCCTGGCTGATGACGGCTGTAAGCCAGAAACCGGTCCCAGGATGCTTGTTTCCGGTCCAGGGAAGACATGGCTTGGCAGTTCGGGCTGGACTGTTCCCATGAGGCACAGGGTCAGACTGATTTGCATATGGCCATGTCTAAACTGGGGTGGCGGAGTCAGCTAAAGAATGATGATGGATTAAACCCAGATCAGTTGACTGGGGGTGAGTGCTTGCAATGTTCAACACTCCGTCCATCATCCCCTTTGGTTTTGCTATGTTCGCCCTAAGTTGGCAGGGTATGCCCAGACGTGGGTCCCTTGCTCACTTTGCCACTGGATTCAAGATAGCCTGGCTGATGACGGCTGTAAGCCAGAAACCGGTCCCAGGATGCTTGTTTCCGGTCCAGGGAAGACATGGCTTGGCAGTTCGGGCTGGACTGTTCCCATGAGGCACAGGGTCAGACTGATTTGCATATGGCCATGTCTGAACTGGGGTGGCGGAGTGAGCTAAAGAATGATGATGGATTAAACCCAGATCAGTTGACTGGGGGTGAGTGCTTGCAATGTTCAACACTCCGTCCATCATCCCATTTGGTTTTGCATTGTTCGCCCTAAGTTGGCAGGGAATGCCCAGACGTGGGTCCCTTGCTCACTTTGCCACTGGATTCAAGATAGCCTGGCTGATGACGGCTGTAAGCCAGAAACTGGTCCCAGGATGCTCGTTTCAGGTCCAGGGAAGACATGGCTTGGCAGTTCGGGCTGGACTGTTCCCATCAGGCACAGGGTCAGACTGATTTGCATATGGCCATGTCTAAACTGGGGTGGCGGAGTGAGCTAAAGAATGATGATGGATTAAACCCAGATCAGTTGACTGGGGGTGAGTGCTTGCAATGTTCAACACTCCGTCCATCATCCCCTTTGGTTTTGCTATGTTCGCCCTAAGTTGGCAGGGTATGCCCAGACGTGGGTCCCTTGCTCACTTTGCCACTGGATTCAAGATATCCTGGCTGATGACGGCTGTAAGCCAGAAACTGGTCCCAGGATGCTCGTTTCAGGTCCAGGGAAGACATGGCTTGGCAGTTTGGGCTGGACTGTTCCCATGAGGCACTGGGTCAGACTGATTTGCATATGGCCATGTCTGAACTGGGGTGGCGGAGTGAGCTAAAGAATGATGATGGATTAAACCCAGATCAGTTGACTGGGTGTGAGTGCTTGCAATGTTCAACACTCCGTCCATCATCCCCTTTGGTTTTGCTATGTTCACCCTAAGTTGGCAGGGTATGCCCAGACGTGGGTCCTTTGCTCACTTTGCCACTGGATTCAAGATAGCCTGGCTGATGACGGCTGTAAGCCAGAAACCGGTCCCAGGATGCTCGTTTCCGTTCCAGGGAAGACATGGCTTGGCAGTTCGGGCTGGACTGTTCCCATGAGGCACAGAGTCAGACTGATTTGCATATGGCCATGTCTGAACTGGGGTGGCGGAGTGAGCTAAAGAATGATGATGGATTAAACCCAGATCAGTTGACTGGGGGTGAGTGCTTGCAATGTTCAACACTCCGTCCATCATCCCCTTTGGTTTTGCTATGTTCACCCTAAGTTGGCAGGGTATGCCCAGACGTGGGTCCCTTGCTCACTTTGCCACTGGATTCAAGATAGCCTGGCTGATGACGGCTGTAAGCCAGAAACCGGTCCCAGTATGCTTGTTTCCGGTCCAGGGAAGACATGGCTTGGCAGTTCGGGCTGGACTGTTCCCATGAGGCACAGGGTCAGACTGATTTGCATATAGCCATGTCTAAACTGGGGTGGCGGAGTGAGCTAAAGAATGATGATAGATTAAACCCAGATCAGTTGACTGGGGGTGAGTGCTTGCAATGTTCAACACTCCGTCCATCATCCCCTTTGGTTTTGCTATGTTCGCCCTAAGTTGGCAGGGTATGCCCAGACGTGGGTCCCTTGCTCACTTTGCCACTGGATTCAAGATAGCCTGGCTGATGACGGCTGTAAGCCAGAAACCGGTCCCAGGTTGCTTGTTTCCGGTCCAGGGAAGACATGGCTTGGCAGTTCGGGCTGGACTGTTCCCATGAGGCACAGGGTCAGACTGATTTGCATATGGCCATGTCTGAACTGGGGTGGCGGAGTGAGCTAAAGAATGATGATGGATTAAACCCAGATCAGTTGACTGGGTGTGAGTGCTTGCAATGTTCAACACTCCGTCCATCATCCCCTTTGGTTTTGCTATGTTCACCCTAAGTTGGCAGGGTATGCCCAGACGTGGGTACTTTGCTCACTTTGCCACTGGATTCAAGATAGCCTGGCTGATGACGGCTGTAAGCCAGAAACCGGTCCCAGGATGCTCGTTTCCGGTCCAGGGAAGACATGGCTTGGCAGTTCGGGCTGGACTGTTCCCATGAGGCACAGACCCAGACTGATTTGCATATGGACATGTCTGAACTGGGGTGGCGGAGTGAGCTAAAGAATGATGATGGATTAAACCCAGATCAGTTGACTGGGGGTGAGTACTTGCAATGTTCAACACTCCGTCCATCATCCCCTTTGGTTTTGCTATGTTCGCCCTAAGTTGGCAGGGTATGCCCAGATGTGGGTCCCTTGCTCACTTTGCCACTGGATTCAAGATAGCTAGGCTGATGACGGCTGTAAGCCAGAAACCGGTCCCAGGATGCTTGTTTCCGGTCCAGGGAAGACATGGCTTGGCAGTTCGGGCTGGACTGTTCCCATGAGGCACAGGGTCAGACTGATTTGCATATGGCCATGTCTGAACTGGGGTGGCGGAGTGAGCTAAAGAATGATGATGGATTAAACCCAGATCAGTTGACTGGGGGTGAGTGCTTGCAATGTTCAACACTCCGTCCATCATCCCCTTTGGTTTTGCTATGTTCGCCCTAAGTTGGCAGGGTATGCCCAGACGTGGGTCCCTTGCTCACTTTGCCACTGGATTCAAGATAGCCTGGCTGATGACGGCTGTAAGCCAGAAACCGGTCCCAGGATGCTTCTTTCCGGTCCAGGGAAGACATGGCTTGGCAGTTCGGGCTGGACTGTTCCCATGAGGCACAGGGTCAGACTGATTTGCCTATGGCCATGTCTAAACTGGGGTGGCGGAGTGAGCTAAAGAATGATGATGGATTAAACCCAGATCAGTTGACTGGGGGTGAGTGCTTGCAATGTTCAACACTCCGTCCATCATCCCCTTTGGTTTTGCTATGTTCGCCCTAAGTTGGCAGGGTATGCCCAGACGTGGGTCCCTTGCTCACTTTGCCACTGGATTCAAGATAGCCTGGCTGATGACGGCTGTAAGCCAGAAACCGGTCCCAGGATGCTTGTTTCCGGTCCAGGGAAGACATGGCTTGGCAGTTCGGGCTGGACTGTTCCCATGAGGCACAGGGTCAGACTGATTTGCATATGGCCATGTCTAAACTGGGGTGGCGGAGTCAGCTAAAGAATGATGATGGATTAAACCCAGATCAGTTGACTGGGGGTGAGTGCTTGCAATGTTCAACACTCCGTCCATCATCCCCTTTGGTTTTGCTATGTTCGCCCTAAGTTGGCAGGGTATGCCCAGACGTGGGTCCCTTGCTCACTTTGCCACTGGATTCAAGATAGCCTGGCTGATGACGGCTGTAAGCCAGAAACCGGTCCCAGGATGCTTGTTTCCGGTCCAGGGAAGACATGGCTTGGCAGTTCGGGCTGGACTGTTCCCATGAGGCACAGGGTCAGACTGATTTGCATATGGCCATGTCTGAACTGGGGTGGCGGAGTGAGCTAAAGAATGATGATGGATTAAACCCAGATCAGTTGACTGGGGGTGAGTGCTTGCAATGTTCAACACTCCGTCCATCATCCCATTTGGTTTTGCATTGTTCGCCCTAAGTTGGCAGGGTATGCCCAGACGTGGGTCCCTTGCTCACTTTGCCACTGGATTCAAGATAGCCTGGCTGATGACGGCTGTAAGCCAGAAACTGGTCCCAGGATGCTCGTTTCAGGTCCAGGGAAGACATGGCTTGGCAGTTCGGGCTGGACTGTTCCCATGAGGCACAGGGTCAAACTGATTTGCATATAGCCATGTCTGAACTGGGGTGGCGGAGTGAGCTAAAGAATGATGATGGATTAAACCCAGATCAGTTGACTGGGTGTGAGTGCTTGCAATGTTCAACACTCCGTCCATCATCCCCTTTGGTTTTGCTATGTTCACCCTAAGTTGGCAGGGTATGCCCAGACGTGGGTCCTTTGCTCACTTTGCCACTGGATTCAAGATAGCCTGGCTGATGACGGCTGTAAGCCAGAAACCGGTCCTAGGATGCTCGTTTCCGGTCCAGGGAAGACATGGCTTGGCAGTTCGGGCTGGACTGTTCCCATGAGGCACAGAGTCAGACTGATTTGCATATGGCCATGTCTGAACTGGGATGGTGGAGTGAGCTAAAGAATGATGATGGATTAAACCCAGATCAGTTGACTGGGGGTGAGTGCTTGCAATGTTCAACACTCCGTCCATCATCCCCTTTGGTTTTGCTATGTTCGCCCTAAGTTGGCAGGGTATGCCCAGACGTGGGTCCCTTGCTCACTTTGCCACTGGATTCAAGATAGCTAGGCTGATGACGGCTGTAAGCCAGAAACCGGTCCCAGGATGCTTGTTTCCGGTCCAGGGAAGACATGGCTTGGCAGTTCGGGCTGGACTGTTCCCATGAGGCACAGGGTCAGACTGATTTGCATATGGCCATGTCTGAACTGGGGTGGCGGAGTGAGCTAAAGAATGATGATGGATTAAACCCAGATCAGTTGACTGGGGGTGAGTGCTTGCAATGTTCAACACTCCGTCCATCATCCCCTTTGGTTTTGCTATGTTCGCCCTAAGTTGGCAGGGTATGCCCAGACGTGGGTCCCTTGCTCACTTTGCCACTGGATTCAAGATAGCCTGGCTGATGACGGCTGTAAGCCAGAAACCGGTCCCAGGATGCTTGTTTCCGGTCCAGGGAAGACATGGCTTGGCAGTTCGGGCTGGACTGTTCCCATGAGGCACAGGGTCAGACTGATTTGCATATGGCCATGTCTAAACTGGGGTGGCGGAGTGAGCTAAAGAATGATGATGGATTAAACCCAGATCAGTTGACTGGGGGTGAGTGCTTGCAATGTTCAACACTCCGTCCATCATCCCCTTTGGTTTTGCTATGTTCGCCCTAAGTTGGCAGGGTATGCCCAGACGTGGGTCCCTTGCTCACTTTGCCACTGGATTCAAGATAGCCTGGCTGATGACGGCTGTAAGCCAGAAACCGGTCCCAGGATGCTTGTTTCCGGTCCAGGGAAGACATGGCTTGGCAGTTCGGGCTGGACTGTTCCCATGAGGCACAGGGTCAGACTGATTTGCATATGGCTATGTCTGAACTGGGGTGGCGGAGTGAGCAAAAGAATGATGATGGACTAAACCCAGATCAGTTGACTGGGGGTGAGTGCTTGCAATGTTCAACACTCCGTCCATCATCCCCTTTGGTTTTGCTATGTTCGCCCTAAGTTGGCAGGGTATGCCCAGACGTGGGTCCCTTGCTCACTTTGCCACTGGATTCAAGATAGCCTGGCTGATGACGGCTGTAAGCCAGAAACCGGTCCCAGGATGCTTGTTTCCGGTCCAGGGAAGACATGGCTTGGCAGTTCAGGCTGGACTGTTCCCATGAGGCACAGGGTGTGAGAAGTTGGCCTGGCATATGCTGTCCACTAATTATAGTGGGCACCTTGCACCAGTCCAAACAACCCCTTATTGGAGATAGGTTAAAGACAACCTTATTGAAAGCTATCCTAGTGGTAGCTATGGAGAGCAGCCTTCAGCCTAAGTCTTGAAGGAATGTAAAGCAGCTTGTTTTACCAGTCTATAATCTCTTGAGTGACCAAATGAAAGAGCACCACACCAGGTATATATTCAAAATATATGTATTTATTGCTAAACACACCCTCTAGTCTCTTTATGAGGCTAGAGTTCGAAGTACATAAGTTATAAGTTATCAAATCACAGTAATAGCACAAATACACGTTTGGGCCCTAGGGGCGTACCAAACCATATACCAATAAAGTGGTATGCGAACCACGACTGAACTAGACACTAGGCCTAGAGCCTCTAGAAGTGCTTGGACCACAAGGAACCACCCAAGGTAGTGACACAGGGGACCTACGGGAGACGCGTGCAGTGTAAATACACAACCGCGATACGCCGTTGACTTCTATGGAGAAAGTCGGGATCGGGAAATTAGAGAAAAGGGACACTTAAAAGAGGACTAGGACAAAACCCTTTGAGATCTAGGACTTTGAAGAGTCTCTACCCACGGGAGCACCGGAGTACTCGTGTTACCTCACCCAGGGAAGCCGGGTGCATAGGTGCCTTTCGGGGTCGGGTTTCGTCGTCGATTCGAATGGCGATCTGCTGCAAAGTGCTGCTGGCGGCCAAGAGAAAAGTGTCCGGGTGGATCCAAGAGTGGATCGGAGTTCTGTAGAACCTGAAAGCAGAGGGGACAGAGTCTGGGTCACTAACCAGTGACCAGGAAGGCGATGGACAGATGCCCACCGATGTCGAGTGCTTCAGGTGCGTTGATGGTCGTCTTGACTCTTCAGCCACGAGGTCCAGGAGGCGTTGTCGGCGACCAGGAGCAGGATTCGGGCTGGTACACGATGTCTGTCGAGTGCTGAGGTGTCGGCGACCGGATTGGACCCAACAAGCCTTGGCAACGGCAAGTCTCGGTGAAGATGTAGATCGTCGATGGTGCAGACCAGCAAGGTCTGTGGAACTCACCCAGTGAGGGTAAGTGAGGGCAGGCCTGGAGCAACCAGAATGCCAAGTTAGAAAAAGATTGGCCTTCGTTAAGGGCTACTAGCCAACGGGCTAGCGACCGCGAAGGAGCCTCGTGACGCCGCACGTGGAGCTGGCTTACAAGACACTCGTGGAGTGGGGGCCAGTGATCTTCGGTGCAGGTGGTGCTGGAGGCTAGGGCTACTCGGAGCCTAAAGCATGACTTCTTGGAAGACCCAGAAGATGATGCACTTGTAAATGTGCTCGGTGTCCAGGGGTCACGGTCTCAAGTCACCCACGATAGCCACGGGCCTCAGCTTTGCTGGGGACTCAGGGTAGCCTCGGGGAAGTCTGAGAATCTACCTCTGGTGATGCGATGACTTCAGCGTCCGACGGGAGCTTCAGAAATGCGAACCGGACAGATGCTTCTTTGGTGCCTGCCAAGCAGGGGAGTCACTCCTTGACCCCAAGGGAGATTCTTCAGTCCTCTAATCGTGAGTAGAGCGTCGAAGGTCCAGGATTCAGTTTCAGAGTTTCGTCCAGGGATAATCTAAAATCCTAAGGACTGGGTTCCTATCTTTATACTAAAGATAGGGGTTGGACTACTCTGTGGCCCCACCTATGGGTGGGTCAGGGCAGAGGGGTGGCTACACCCCTTTCCCTTTGTCCAGTTCGCGCCAACGCAGGGGCTGCAAGCCCCTGATCCGGTTTGAACTGGGGTATGCACAGGGACACCAAATGTGCCCCCAGTGCAGGACTTCAAAGCACACAGATGGTGCTCCCGCCCAGCCCCAATACACATTATCCTGTCTGGGGAGGTGGTCACACCTCCCTGGGACAGGAAACCTATTGTCCAGGCCTCCCCTGCCGGAGTTTCGTCCAGCAGCAGGAGGCCAGACTCGTGTCTGTGGCAGCAGCATCCATTTTGTGATGCCAGGGCTTTGGAGAGAAGTTACCGGGTTAGTCAGAGTTAACATGTCTTTCCCTCTAGAAGGGTGGAATGCTACCCCCGCCGCCAGAATTGGCGGGGGGGGTAGTATTCCAAGATGTTTGACACCAAACACGACATGTTTAGGAGCAGCCATTCCAAAGTTAGCATTTTACCGCGAGGTTATAATGCGCTTAAGAGTATATGGTCAGGCTGCACTACAAACAGCATCAGAGATGGTCTCCGAATGCTGCAGAGGGGCCCTGCTCATGCAGGGGCACCCTCTCACATAGGAACCATGCACTCTGCCTTCAGGATTGATAAGGCCTGCCTTAGGAGTGACTTATAGGTTTATATGTGTGTATGTATTTAGTGATATAGGTAACCTATATCACAGTAAGGGGTGCATGCACCACCTTACCCAGGCTGCAGTAGCAGACCTGTGGTGTCAGTTTGGATGGCCTTCCAGGGGTGGCATAATACATGCTGCAGCCCCTGGCAGGCCTCTGAGGTACCTATGCCCTTGGTACATAGTATACCATATACTAGGGACTTATAAGGGCACTCCAGATTCCAATCAGTGATGTGCCTAAGGCACATGGAAACCTTTTTACAGAGAAAGCAGATAGACTGGGGCCCTGAATAGCAGGATCCCAGTCCAACTAAGTCATAAACCAGCAAAACACCATAAAAAAAGTGGGGGCAACCATATAGTCAGATTCCACCTTCCTACACAGGGTCAGACTGATTTGCATATGGCCATGTCTGAACTGGGGTGGCGGAGTGAGCTAAAGAATGATGATGGATTAAACCCAGATCAGTTGACTGGGGGTGAGTGCTTGCAATGTTCAACACTCCGTCCATCATCCCTTTTGGTTTTGCTATGTTAACCCCACTGAAGAGGGCCAAACAGGCCGAGAACCGGTTTGGGTAGCAGGCGTGTTCCAGATGACAAAGGACCTTGCTTAACAGTTCAGTGTGAACTGTTCCTTTCGGAACAAGACCAAGGCTGATTTGCATATGGCTGTGTCTCATCTGAGGTGGGATGGTGGGCACAAAAATGATGGACTAAGATGAGACTTGAATAATTACCAGTGGCTGGGATTAATTTAAGCATTTCATCCATCACTTTTTTGCATTCTTCATTGTGACGCCCTAAGTGTGACGTAATTACAGGTGACTGAGATTAATTCAAGCATTTCATCCATCAGTTTTTTTGCATATATTTCATTGTGATGCCCTAAGTGTGATGAATATGCCTAGATGTGGGTCCTGTGCTCACTGTATCACTAGAACCCAGCTACATCCAATTGATGAGGCCTAAATAGGTTAAAACCTGTCTTGGATTGCTTGTGTTCCAGTTCAGAGAAGACTTGGCTTGGCAGTTCAGGCTCAACTGTTCAAAGTTGAGAAGGACCATGGCTGGGTCTGATCTGAAGTGGCATGGTGGGTAAAAAAAACTAAGGATTGTGATGAGGCCTGAATAAT
Organism: Calotriton arnoldi; assembly: GCA_963921515.1. Classification (NCBI taxonomy): domain Eukaryota; kingdom Metazoa; phylum Chordata; class Amphibia; order Caudata; family Salamandridae; genus Calotriton; species Calotriton arnoldi. The sequence goes on from CAWUFW010008351.1 coordinate 758,401, forward strand.
GATAAGCAAGGCCACTGGAATTATGCGATTGTGCGGCCGCAGCGATTTTCGCATTATTGTAGATTTGCAACATTTGCTACATAATCCATCATCTGCCGCATGATCTGCAGAATTTAACAAAAAAATTGTTTCCAGCTGAAACGGTTTAAGAGTTACTAAAAATGCAGTGACACGTGTTGTTGTGCAGTGGTATGCCCTTTGAAAAGGTTGACTGGTCATCTTTCTGTAGCTTATTGCTATATTTGACTGTTAAACTGGTACTAATGAGGTTCAACTAATGCCCAGACAGTGTTAACAAGTTCAACAAGCATTGGCATAGCCAATAGGTCTCGCTTTTAGGTCTGTATATGTGTTTAGCCATGCAGCAGATTAACCTGGGTGCTACAACATCTATTGTTACTAAATGAGCAGCACATTATCCAGTGTGTGTGTGTTAGGGTGCACTATTCCAGTGTGTGTGGCCTATCCCTGCGGTTCCTTCTCTGGCTATTCTGTGACCCATGCCAGTGATCCCATCCCGAGAGCAGCGTGGGAGAGACTGTAGGAGTATGTATAACTTGTGACAGAAGTGTGGGGAGCGAGTGACTGAAGGAATGTATGTGACGTGCACAGCAGTGGCGGGTTGAAACTGCAGGAATGTGTATAGCTCCTCAGAGCAGTGAGACATTGTGCAAAAGTATGAGCTGCTCTTGAAGGCAGTGTGGTAGAGAGTGCCGAAATGCATGTAACGGGCGGCAATGTGTTGGGGTGAGCCTACAGAAGTGCATGCAACTCGACGAAACATGTTTAACTCGATACCAGGCAGATATGGATTTCATTCATGTATGGTCGGTTTGTGCATCCGTGTGTGTGTTTGGTTGTGTGTTTGAGAGCCAGAGAGAGAAAGAATGTGAGTCCTCTGAATGTTTAGTAGAGGGCCGGCAGAGGTGTGTGGGCTTGGAGAGTAGTGGGGGAGATATATTCCGCTCTTCACCATCCCGAAGTAGATAACACAAGTACTACTGCCATGATTATTATCAATGCACCTTTTATTTTAAAGTCAATTCTGTTTTTTTGTATTTTTTGTCTAAATATTATGATGTAATTATGATGTAATTATTATGTAAAGCACCCACCCCTCTAGCAGGGTGCCGGACTTGTGTAGTCTCGGTTGTATAAATAAGGGTAACAGTTACTTTAAATCTGTGGAACGCACATAGTAATAAAAATGAATAAAATTAGCCAGAGGCGGAGTTGACTTGCCAAAGTCAACATAATGAGAGTTACGGAGGTTAATCAGTAACCGGGGGTGGGGGTGGAGGGGTATGCAGCAAGCCTGGGGTCTGGCTGATGAGAAGGGACCAGTTCTTCCCGCTACGTGTTAGGTATAGCACATGTTGAATAGAGCTGCAAAAATTAGGAGTTACTATCGCTCCATTCAGTGGTACTCCTTTTATCAGTCTTAGCAGGACCTGCTGCTTAGACATAAAAATTCGCGATACATAGACCTTTGCTGCTTGCTTCACATGGAAAATTGTAAACACAGTTTTCTCCTATGCATATTTCAGAATGTTGTTTGTGGCAAAACATGGAGGAAACTGAAATTAGTTAATTAATCGCTTTTTTACTGAATGATAAAATAAACAAATGTGCACACATGGTCTGATTCAGCGGGAGGAGGGTGATTGGAGAACGGGACAAGGAACCAGGGGGCATATCTACAAGGGCTGGCAATAAAATTATCGACGCTTTAGCGTCCGTTTTCGGACGAAAAGCGGCGATAATTTTAACGCCTTATTAGCAAGGACACGCTAACGCGTGAATCCATGCTACATCGCCCTTTCCCTATCGCCCAGCTCTGCATCTCTAATGAGATGCAAAGTGGGCGTTCCTCCCCAGGATAACGGGAGGAATGTCGCTAGCGACATTTCTCCTATTATCAAGCCTCAGGCAAAGAAGCATAACGACAAGAAAAGTAGCGATAACCTCTGTTATCGCTACTTTCCTAACGCCTGCTTTGAGACTGACTTAGCCATGATATCCTATGGAAGGTGGATATCATGGCTAAGTATGTCTTGCCCTATCAGCAAGCTATCGCCAAACCTTGTGCGATTATCGCTGTATTTCCAGCGATAATCGCACAATTGGCAGCTTGCGCTCTGAATTTTATCGCTTTGGAGATAAGCGTTGCTGATAGCACGCTATCTCCGCGATAAAATTCAGTTTCGGCCGGCGATAAGTATCTTCGCGCTAAGAGCGCTGAGCGATAATTATCGCATGGCCTTGTAGATATGCCCCTAGATAAGTAAGATAAAAAGTGTATTACGCTTTGACGTTAACAAGACCCCTTATAACGCCGCACTGAGAAGTACTTATTAAAAGTGAAAGTTTTGTACCACTGGTAGTCTGAACTCGCATATTTGAAAGTGCTTTCATGCCCGATAATCAACAGAAAAGAGTGTTGGTGAAATAAAATATTTGCCGAATATCACACCATTTAAGCAGGGAAGCCACGATTTATCCAGGTTCTCAGGTTTCACTTGGTACAAATCTGTCACTAAATGGCCAGTGCTTGATGTGAGCCAGTAAATGGGTATCTATTTGTCTTTCATTATGTCGAGTCATTACACCTCAGTGCATTTCTGGCATTGGAGCGCTTTACACGAGCCCCAGTTAAATTACACAAGGCCACGTGCATTGTTTATAGGCACGGGGTGATTAAGTGATTTGTCCAGAATCACAGGATGCTGAGCACACGCCGAGACTCCAACATTTACAGTTGCCTACTCTGACTAACACCACATCCTGGGTAGAGTGCGGAAGGGAGGCAGGCAGAAGGAACATGAAAGCTCGGTTCGTTATGGGCTCGAGGTTCCGACAGGACCTCGAGCTCAGCCAGAGCCGGGCTTCAGGCTCGAGCTTTCAGTGACCCCGACACCTCTAAAAGCCCCACAATTGGATGCACGATGGGTTTTAGGGATATAAGAAGCAATATACACATATGCATTTCAGTACAGACGTGCACGCCTGCACCGGTTTAATGCTCCAGTAAGAAAATCCGCCCTTGTGTGTTTTTAACTCACCTGTGTGTCAGCCTGCGCAGTTATTGGCCTGGCGTTCATGACTGATAGCATCAAAAATCACTCATCCGAAAGTATTTTTTTCCACATTTAAAAATAAATACAGACCAAGAAATAGATGTTTTCCTGTCTCCATTTAGCTGTACAAATGTGAAGTGAGAGCCTGATATATAATGGATACAGTACCCCGTGGCGTACATTGTAAGGATATTTCAAGTCGCCAAGGAGATCTGTGACCATAGGAGAACGAGGCCAAAGGTCTGTGGAACAAGCCGAACACGCAGGGTGCTTACACCCAGCAGTTTACATTCTCACAGTACATTTTGGTGACAATATTTGTAGTCAGCAAAAGTTTTAACTATTCAAATTGTTTTAAGAATCTATAAATGTACTCATTTTAGCACCCTTGCAAGAATGAAAGGCTGAGCTGGCCCTCCTGGTTTTGCACTCGTGGTCTGTAAGCTGCCTTGCGTATGTTTTTACCACTCCTCCCAAAAATACAGACCCAGGCGCATCAGGAAGTGCACAGCTGCCTAATGTCACTAAGTCATGGGCTGACTTTCAGCCAAGAGCCCGGGGCATGCTGGTAGGTGTAGTTCACCATCTTCCATCATAGGACTGGACGTTCTGGGCCCGGCTTCCTCTTTGATGATGTCTGACAAGACTGGACTAGAGCCCCCCACACGACCCAATGATATGGGGTGAGATGACAGAATGGAGGGGGGGGGGTTGTCCTGCTGTTGAGTGACTCAGAGCAGGCCCTACTGGCATGGGCCTGGCTTGTCGTTCTGGCACGCGCCCCGGCATGAGCACGTGCCCTGGCTTGTCGGGCACCCTCAGCTTCCAAGTCACCTTTGCCCCAGACTTTGAAAAAAACACATACACACCCCACTTGAAGCCCATGCCACACTAACTCATAAACAAACCAGATTTTGTCAAAAATTGCATATGTCACTTTTACATCATTAATCGTATAACGCAAAACACGACCGGATCTCAGCACGACTTCTAGGTAAAACTTCTCTGGCTTGGAGGAGTCCGACAAAGGCTGAATTACAATTTAAATCACTTAAACATGCTTGGCTTAAACAGAAAAACAGTTCTCAAACAAGCTGCAGAAATGTGTGTACCGTGGGTAAAACCAAGCTTAAATCTCGGATGGGCTCTTCCTTTCACCCTTTCAAGTTCGATAAAAATGAAAGCCACAGAGGTGGTTATATGGTGAAACCTGTAATTTTAGTGCTACAACCACGCACTGCATGGCGCTGGCAGCAGGCGCTACACAAATCGCATCGGTATTCATGTTTCCATTTGACTGACTTTTCTGGCCCCACAACTGAATTAAATTACCTTTATGTTAACGCCGTTACTTCTAGAGCATAGACTTTCCCGTCATCAACACTGTGGGTATTCAGCCGACAAGCCGAAAGGCCGGAAGTGCTTCAAAAGCTATTAAATCAGAGCCTGCCAGACACACACAGCGTTTCCCTTGCGGGAGCGAGCCAGGGGCACCATGTGTTTTCAAGTTAATTACAAACATATGGTGTCAAAGCTCGCTCCCGCAAGGGAATCGCCAAACGTGCACGCGTTGCCATTGAAAGCAATGCAACGCGTGCACGTTTTTAGGGCAAAAAGTGAATCGATTCCAAAAGGTCTTTTTCCTATGTAGCGCATGCGCGCTGCGTAGGCGAGACCTAAAAAGGACACATTAATTAAGTTATACTATCACAACATGTGCCGCATAATTTGCCTTTTCTTGCTGTATAATTTACCCAACCTTGCTGCATAATTTGACCCTCATCTGCCACATAATTCCAATGGCCCTGATTATAAGTGGCTTCATCTCCGTTTTATATTCTTCGTCTATAATACTGCAGCACTTGTGTAGATTTCCTCAAAATAATAACAAAAGAATAAAAGTACATACTATTCATAATATTGCAGCACTTCTATAGTATTATTCAACATAATAGTAAAAGAAACAAAGTGTTTAAATTCTGCATATGTTTCCATCTCATGTTAGCAAGTGCAAACCATCAAAATGGGTAATTGGCTACTTTTTGATGTGATATTTGGTTTCAACACAACTTGTTTTAGAACAACCACGAAATGTCAAATTGAGCAAAAAAACTTCAACTGCTAAAGAACTCTTTTGCACAACTTTCAGTGAGGGCATGTAAATGTGAGTATATTTGGAATTTATGCGAAAGGGTCGATATAAAACCACACAGCTGGGATACGATAATAATAACTATTACAGGATCAATAGGTACATAGGGCTGTTTTATGGAAAGACTTGTATATAATGAACATGTTTAAATGCCATTTAGGGTCATATGTACTATTCACAAGTCGCAAAATACTGATTGTGATTTGCTGATTTTTAAGAAATGACATATGCACTAATAGGTAGGTTCTTAAAAAATCTGAATCGTAGTGCGTCGGAATCTGACCTTTCTTATGCATATCAATGAGGTAGGTCACAAATTGTGACCAGCTACGGTTCCTTTCCATCACAGGGATTGTGGCCTGGTGGGGTATTTGTTATTGCTTTTGATTAAAGCTGACTTTTTAGGTCGAGCTTAGCGGCAGCGCGCATGCGCTGCTCGCTCTGCGAGGCATGCAGTAGTCCAGTATGGGGAGACAAGCTGCCCTCACTCTCCGCCCATATTTTTCATTGGCTTCTGTGTTTGTCCTTCCTAAATTCTGTCTTCTGATTGATAATGAGGCTTGTTAGTCCCACCTTATTATGCCATGTCGTCATTTGTATCCTTCCGTGGCTACTGGCCCCTTTACTTCGAGTGGTACACTGTACGGACGTGTTATTTAGAGCAAATGCGAGTCCTATTGCATTGCAAATGCTTTTTTTCCCTTAGGAACCAAGGCAGTTAGTCATGTTACACGCGTGGATCAGCGTTACTGCGCAAACAAAAATGAAGTGCTCGAGCTCTCACTGAGCCTGCACAGGTAGGCAGTGTCTCGATAAGCTTTCACAGATGTTCCGGTCTCCCAAAACCCGGGGGGGGGAATCGAAATTCTGGTCCTTTCAAAAACTCCCACCTGCACAGGTATTGGAGTTTAACCCTCCAGCTTATGTTCCGAGCCTCAGAGTGGTCCTTGATCGCATGAATATTTCTGCTACTGCTGATCCGTGCTCGGTTTGTGCCTATTCTCCTGACCTTAGTCCTCAGAAGCTAAGGCCAAAAAATAAACTTAAAGTTAGAATCCGCATGGAAGGCATAACGAGCTCGAGGCTACATTAGTCAGTCTTCCTTGTCCAGCCTCTGGTGCTGTTATTAACTTGCTTTTTGTTTGATTTTGGACAATGTATCTCATGTGTGAATGTGCACTCCTTTTAACTTTTTGCCGTTCCGACATTCCCTTCTACTCCTCCTTTTGTCTCTACGCTATGCAACTCCTTTTAACCTCGCTGCTGAATACGTATGGTGATTTCTGCTTCACAAATTTTTAGCCGTGCATTTTGTTTGTATAACTTTGTACACACTACATAACGTTTATTGTTCACTTTTCTGTTGACCATGAGAGTCTGGATAACATTATATGAAACCTCAAATACACAGAGTTATTTAAAATACATTATTTTCATTTTATATCTGACGAAACATAAGACTGTCATTTTTTATTATTCGTTATGGACAGCGATACTGCAAAAAGGATCTTGACATTTGCCTGTAAAGAGCACTTTAAGACTGTAATGAAAACTGAAGCATTTGTAGTTTGCCCATTAAAGTACGTGCAGACTATATTTTTACTTTTAATGGGTAAATCCATATTTCCTATAATAGAAAGAAGACTCCACAAAACAATGTATTTAATTTAAAATGTTGACTTCAATCTACTTGTGTATGGAGAATGGACAGGGGCTTTACAAAAACTCTCCTCAGCCACCTAGCTGCAACTCACTCCGGGATCCTATGTTGCCAATAATTGCTTCCCCTCCTGGGCAGAGGGTGGCTGGACTGCGCCCTCTTGGGGCACGGGGTGACTGGACTGCTCCCTCTTGGGGCACGGGGTGACTGGACTGCGCCCTCTTGGGGCACAGGGTGATTTAGCTGTGTCTTTCCATACATTTGAATGTGGCTGTCTATCTATCCGTTTTTGTTGGTGGTTGATGGGCTGCAGATTCTGTTTTATTCCAACTCAGGTGATCGGTGTTGCATGCAAAATGTGTGTATCTCCATCCATAGGGCAAGATCTCTTGATGTATCTTGACTCTACATCTAATTGTAGGTGTCCAGGGTCTGCATCAGGAATGACAGTGCCTCGCGCCCACCAGCAGACTGTAGACACTCCTCTTTCCGATATCTGCTTCAGTGATTGGACAGCCAGGCTGGTCTGTGGTGTGTGCCCAGCAGTACACAGCTGTATCCTCTGATGTGTTCACTAATCATGCAGGCGATAAGGAATCGTCTGTGCACAGCCTGGATTCCTGGGAACTTCCAGTTTTAAACCAACTGTGTCTGTCGAGCCCCAGTGCTGAGCTCTACCTTCGGCCACTAGCCGCTCTTAAACACGCGGGAGCGCTCTCTGTAAAGGAAGAAATCCCATAGATCTGGCTTCCAGCCAGGGCGCGCCATTCAGAGCCACCTTGAAACTCCTCAAGGTTGTTTATCACATGCAATGTGCAGTGGGTGCTCTGGATCTTTGGGGCTTCACATCCTCGGTTCCACCCCTTTCCTCCAGCATTGGCTGCACACAGTCACCCCTGTGTTCAGTTCCTTGGGGGCTCCTGCCGTTCTCTTGGCATCCAGCCCCACCCAACATAGTTGTATCTCTTAATTCAGATATGGCTTTAACAACCCCCACCCCTTAATTTTAGGGCATTATTACCTTATTAATTTAATCAATCCTTCGATATTTGCCATTTTTCAGACAGCTGGTTCTCGATTTGAGACACACTGTTTCTCTTCCCCGCATCCCGGTGGAACCGCTACTGGCCTCCAGCTGCAGACAATCTGCTGCATGGCTAAATACTTCTAAGGCCCCAAAGGCAAGACCGATTGCATTGCAAATGCTTGTTTTTTAAAGTTTTTTTTGGACCACTGCTGTGAGCAAGATCGAACAACAATGCCCCTTGTTATTTTGTTATTATGTTCTGGCCAGGGCTTAGCACCTAGACAAGACATACCGATGCAGCTGTTGTTTGGAACAACGTACTTTGTTCTTATTGGGATACACGAATAGGTGGCACACACTTGGCAAGGGACCTTTCCAGGGAGAAGAGCGAGACAGCACCTATGATGTAGATCTACCATCTATAGGCTAAGGTATGGGGTCTGATGACAAAGCCCAGAGATCTTCTAAAATATAATAATACTGCTTCTTAGCAAGGGGAGGGAGGTTCGGCTCTACTGTCTTTTCATGATGACATCTCCCTTCATGATTTATAGACTAGCAGCTATGCTGACTGTATTTGTACTATGCATTTTCCTGCTTGTCGTGGCACATATACTGCATGTTAGGGCACGTTAGTTAAAATAAATATTTTAAACTGTTTCGTGTCTCTGTCAGATCCTATTGTGGACAAGTACAAGAGTGCGAGCGAAAGAGTGTGTCTTGTTACCGCGATTCCTGAGAGATCTGGTAGTGTTGTGTTCTGGGGTGTCTAATCATTTGTTTCTCTATGAGTGAGTAGGAGAGCAAGTGAGACACTATAGCTAGTCGGTCCTGGGCACATGGGTACTAAGGTGGTAGGATGACTCAGTCCCTATACACTAAGGTCCCATAGTCCTACGCATAGTTCTGTTTTCGGGCAGAATCCCTGCAACATGGTGCTGCCAACATTTGGCCTGGTACTTATTCATGAGACCCCAGAGTAGCGCTTGTGCTTGTCCACAATACCCTCTCACCGGTTCCCGGAGAAGTCCGTGGTGGGGGGCTTAGCCTCCTATATTTGTAGGGAATCCCTATTTCTATAGGTTTTTCAAGCTTGAACTTTAAAAGGTTTTTGACCCTGATTTGCGCTGCCGTTTTTGTTGTTGCCTACTTTATAAACATGGCTCAAGCTGTTGCAATTGCGGCACATAACCGCGCTGCGGTTACTGCTTTTTTACCCCAACACGTGGTCCCCAATGCAGGGGCAAACATTATATTTGTAGTTGAGGCTGATCCCACATACCTCTTTGAGGTATTTTATTCTTGGGTTACATTTCCTGCAGTGGATGGAAATGAGAATTTGTTTCATTTCAGAAGATTCTATTAATTATTTTCAGAAAACAAGCAGTTTACAGAAAGAAAAGATAACAGATATGCTTATAATTGGTGATGATACACAACAAACAAGGTACAAAATATAAAAACTATTGCAAAACAATAATTAAATGATACAGCTACAAACTGATAATAATATAAATCAGTACAAATCGAAACAATAGCAGGCCTGAAGATATGTATACCGGTTGAAATTCGATTTTATGTCCGTAAGTCAAAAGAGGTAGAGCCGAGTTAGGCAAGTACACATTACTTTCCAATGAATGATTTAAGATAAGCATTAGTTTATCATGACCCGTAAGTGGAAGTAGGAGAACAATGCGCTTATGGGTGTCAGTATTTGTAATGGAGATAATGTGAAGGGGAATAAATAAGCTAGAGAGTATCTATGAGCTTGTTAAGGTGGTTTGTTTGTGGTGAAATAATTATCTAACTTGTCCCAGATATGTCTGACTGATGATTTCCAAGGTGACTGTTGGAGAGCGATATTGTCCTGCGCCTCTAATGTGTATGATCCAATTTATCCAGCATTTGAATGAGGCCTTGTGTGTCTTTCCAGTTGTTCAGGACAATTTTTATTGCGGAAGTGAGTAAGAAATGATCATTTGTTTCATGAATATACGCCCGCTGCACCACCTCAGGTGTAACGGCCTTACACGTTACGTGAAGTTCCGTTGACATCCTGGGAGCATACCATTTGGTTTAATGGCGCCCTTCCTCACCCTGTTTTTTCTGTTCGAATGGGCCCCTTGTCTACCGATGGGGACACCTGGCCTGTTTTGGCTGGTTTTACACCACATCCAAATTATCTCAATGTTACTATAGCAGAGCTGCGCCAATTGTATACACAGTTGATTCATCTTCATGGACGAGTGTTGGAAAACGAGGCAGTATCTGTGAGGCCTGCACAAATAACATGTCACATTTGTCCTTCACTGGGAACCAAACACCCTATTGTAGCGCTTGACTCTCAGAGGGTAGCGTTGCAGAGCAGTCTACGGCTTACTCAAGGGAGGTGGTGTATGCTAGTAGCCGCCATTTACCAGTACGCAGAAATAACACTCAATAATTGATTGTCCAGTCTGTACTTTGCTTTATAAAAGAAAGAGTACATTTATTAAACACACACACTACTCAATACTATGCACCAATTTACAAATATACATAAGCTGTTGGAATTACTTTGTGACATTGCATAACATTTCCACCCCTCCCGCATGGGGGTGGGGTCTAGTACCACCACTCCCATGTATGCACATCATCTTGCCCCCTAATGCAGTGGGTTGACACAACCTGGAGCGAGGGCCTTGCCCACTGGCACCATCCCAGTGGCAACCCACCCCATCATCTCAACAAGCATTTAAAATGGGCAAACCTGCCATGGTGACACATAACCCTGACTCACCATCTAATACTGACCAAACAGTATACACTTCTACATCTTAGGGGCTAACAGTCTGGGTTGTTCTTCACCTAACGCAGCAGCAAGAATACATGTTTAGACATCACTTTAAATGAGGTACTGATCATAGCTGATAACAGTTGTAATGCATTGCAATCACAGCCCCTTAAAGGCATCACAGTTATAATCACAGGATTAAGCATATACAGCCTGACACCCTAGCAGGAATGTCTGGCAACATAACCCCACTTTGCTTATGAATTCACATTACACATGCAACTTACAGACCCACCATAGAAATAACATTAGTAAATGCACTTGTCGTGCAATTGCACCTCTTTACCTCCAGGGGATGCCCTTCTCCAGACATCCCCAGCACAGTTCTCCATACATTGAGGCAGTCCCTAATGCACCCCCAGCTGCAGAACAAAAGTTCCAGCCCCGGGATGCTTTGACTGTAAGCTAAGCCCTTGAGGGGTTATTTATTTGGAGTACCCCAGAGACTTAGGGGAGGACTTGACTCTTCGTGCTGGGGGAGGCTGCATTGCTCCTGCAGCTCCCCCTGCACCTTTTCAGGCATGTGGCGTTGACCCCGTCCTCCTGGGGCCACAACAAACCGAAATACACAGGTTTCCTGGCAAACTTCCATATGCCTGGCAAGGCATTATGGGGCGCTTCCTCCCTGGTCCATGCATATTATAGCAGCGGCTCTCCCGCTGCTCCGGGGAGAGCCGCGCTGCCCGGCTGGTGGCCTCACGCCACCTCAAGCCCTCGTTGGAGGGCCCGGTCCCACCCGGACCCCCAGGTGAGTTCTGAAGCTCGGGGAGCCCACCCCGGGCTGCTCCGGCTGCTCTTCAGGGGCTGGTCCCACCCGGGCCCCTCGCACCTCCTCCTTGCCATGTGTTGGAGAGCCACCTGGGGAGCCCACCCCCGGTGGCTCCTGCCGGCTCCCCGCTCAACCCGCACCCTCTGGTGCGGCCGCGGGAGCCGGAGCGTCCATTTTGGTCTGCCCGCTCCGGCAGGTAGACACGAAGGCGGCCTCTCTCTTGGCGGGTCTTCGGGGAGTGCGACGACACTCCCCCTGCCTTCCCGCTGTTGCGAGGGAGTGCGGCGACACTCCCCCTTCTTCTCCACCGCACGGGGGCCCGGAGTTGGGGATCCCAGGCCCCCCCTCTGGGGCAACTTCACGGATTTTGTTTTGGCGTCAGGGCCCGGAGTTGGGGTCTTGGGCCCCGGAAGAATCTTCACGGGGAGCGCAACGGCGCTCCCCGGCTTATCATCGCCCACGAGGGGGGTTGCGTGACGGCGCGCCCCCCTCCTCTTCACCGCCATCACTGGGGCCTGGAGTTGGGGGTCCTGGGCCCCCGAACCTTCTTCAAGGGGGGCGCGGCGGTGCTCCCCCTCCCCCGATGTCACCGAGGGCCAGGGTGGGCTCCTGGCACCCCTTATGGGTATTTTCACGGGGAGCGCGACGGCGCTCCCCGGCTTTACTTCTTCCGGGGGCAGCCCCGGGACAGGCCCCACCCCGGGGGCAGCCCCTGGGACCTGACCCACTCCGGGTGCACTTCTTGAACCGGCGGCAGAGCCCCGCGCGCTTCGTTGTCGGTCCTCGCAGAGGTCAAAGGTCGCCTACCTTCTGGGGGGCGTATCTCGGCCCCCAGGCCACCGATCGGCTCCATTCTGGCCTTTTCTTGCTCCTGGTGGCGCTCCCCAGCCACTGGGAGCACTTTCTTTTGCCCTCTTGGTCTCCAGGAGGGTGAACAAAGCAGGGAGCGGTCTTCACTGACTCCCTGCGCCAGTCTTTCGCCTGGCTCTCCTCCTGGGCCTCTCTTCTCCTTGCGCAAAGGCCCAGGCTTCTGCTCCCTGGTCCTGGTCTTCCCTTGTGGCGAAAGTCAGGGTTCTGGGCCAGTCTGGAGGTTCTTCCTTCCAGATGCCCATGGCGCCAGACTCCAGCGCCAGTCTTCCTCAGCAGACCACACCCCAGAGAGAGCTCCTCTTCCCGTGCAAGCTCTTTTAAAAGCATCTGGAGGGGGCTGGCAGGAAGTCTCTGCTTTCCCTATCAAGCAGCGACACATCACCTCTCTGCCCCTGCTCCCTCCTTCCTGCCCAGGCCTCTGGGTCAGTTCAAAATGGCGTTGTCCAGGGGTCTCATGCCACATGGTCTCTGAAAGCCCCTTCCCCCCTTGCTGCCTTCTCTCCAGAGCAGCTTGGTGCCTGGCACCAGGTGACAGCTGCTGATGGATAACCGGGTAACTCCACCCATCTTCTCTCCCTCTTGGAGAGGAGACCTTAGCCCTTGGAATGCTTGTAGTGAAGGGCTAGGCCTCTGATGCTACAGCTTGGGGAGGAAGGTCATTAATCCAGCCTGGCAGTGTCAGACCCAGCCAGGCTCTGGTTATGAGCTGACTCAGAGGAATATGAAATTTCTGGATGACCCAGAAGCAGTACAGACTTTGGACTCTGCAGAATAGTACTTCTCACCTAAGTTACAGTGGACTTTAGTGCGTGTCTGGAATTTGTAGGCCCTAGGGAAGTGAAACTATCCCATGTGATCCCCATCCTCATAGGGGAATAATGAAGTGGTCTTTCAGTGAAAACAGTAAAGCACACTGACTTTCCCTTACATGTTTCTTCCCATTGTATAAAGCCTATTTCATGTCACCACCCAGCTCTGCATAATTCCTGCCACACCATTCAATTTGTAGCTGCTCCTGGGCTGCGCACACCAGGAATCTCCCCTGCGCAGCCCCTACATGTGTGCACACGCATGTACACACGTGTCTGCATGTAACCAGCCCGGTGCCCCTTACTCCTGCTGCAGCGCAGCGGCCTACTTTCACCAGGGGGACACCGGTAAAATCCCCATGCAGTCTCCTTCGTCATGAGTTCACTGTGGGCGAGTCCCAACTTATGAGGCTTTCCCACAGTAAAAGCTCAACAATTAGGTGTTCAAAAAGCGAAAAATCCGGGCGGCTCAGATGGTCAAAACCACCTTCTATCAACGAGTCATACAGTTTATGTCTCGTGCACTTCAGGCATCTCCGACTGGAGCTGCTCCTCCGCCACCACGACAAGGCGGTGGACTTGTGATTAGTCCCGTCATGATTAATTCGGTGATGGGCAAACGTCCTCAAAATCGTGATGACTTGCCGTTTTGGCTTGCACAGAAATTTGAGCAGCATGAGGCAGTTTTTCCCCACACGACTCCTGTTGAAAAACACAGGATCCTTACAATGAGTATGCCAAGTGGTCTGATTCCTTCTTTGGCTGACTGCACCACCTGAGGGACGGTGTTTGCTTCAGTGTATACACTGTGCTTTGGCAGCCCCTCCATTAGCTTTCTGCCGAATGTTCTGAAGAAGGTACAAGATGAGCACGGGGCTGGTCCAGCTCTGGATTTGGGGATGAAGTTAGTGGGAATGTTCCCTATAGTCTCCAATATGATTCTGGCCAACATTAAAGGTGGGGCAGTTTGCTTACAAGTACGTCAACGCCTCGCGGCAGTGGGGGAAGGGGATCGGCGGCGACAGTTGCCGATTATTATTGCGGATGTGTACACATTTTTAGGTCGCAATAGGTTGGGAATTCGACCATTTACACAGACACAGAGTAAACCCCCTCCTAATAAGGAAGGTCGTCCAGTCTTTCCTAAAAAGGCTTGGACCAAGAACCAGTGGCAGCAGCAACAGAGGCCTAGTTCTCGTGCAGGTTCACCTCCACCTGATGCTTCTGAACGTAGATATGATTTGTGTGACCACTCAAAAATGAAGACACCCGAGAGGTTCCAGGTTCCTGATCCTCGTTCTCCATGTTCCTTTCAGGAATCGCTGGATCAACAATTCGGCGGAGGAGGGCGTCAGGATCGCAGACAAGGTGAGTCTACGGAGGCAAGACGTGACCCGCAGCACCAGTTTGTCGTGAAAGTCAAGCAGGAGGAACAACCGCAATATCGTGCCTCATTTCAGAAGAAAAAAGTTGCTGCGTTGACTGCAAAGTATGCCTCAGACAGTGAGAGCCCTGCTCCTCAACAGGAGTTGGGTGGTAGCCCTCCTCGACAGCGCGGCGGAGGTTACCATAGTGCGGCAGATACTCCACCAGGGTCTGGAGGTAAAAGCAACTGACACTTTCATTACTGTAGAGACAGCTGATATTCGAGTTGTTCATCCTGATAGGCTTTATGAAGTAAGCCTCCAAATTTAAGGTGATATTAAACGCTGTGTTAAAGCAGTCTTTTGGGAAAACCTCACATCTTCTTATGATTCGTAAACGCCCAGCTGACCGCCTTTATCGAAGAGAACGCCATCCTAGATCCCTCCCAGTCCCAGTCCGGATTCCGCAACAACCACAGCACCGAAACCGCCCTCCTCGCCGCCACCGATGACATCCGCATGCTACTCGACCAGGGCCACACTGTGGCCCTCATCCTACCGCAGCTTTCGACACCGTCTCACATCGCACTCTTGCAGCCAGGCTCCACAGAGCCGGGATACGAGGAACCGCCCTCAACTGGATCCAATCCTTTCACTCCGGCAGAACCCAGAGGATCAGACTCCCACCCTTCCTCTCCGAACCCACAGAGATCAACTGCGGAGTACCCCAAGGATCCTCGCTCAGCCCCACGCTCTTCAACATCTACATGGCCCCCCTCGCCGTCAGCGTCAGCATAGTATCATACGCCGACGACACCCAGCTCATCCTCTCCCTCACGAAGAACCCCGAAGACACCAGACTCTGCTTCCAGGATGGAATGAAGGACGTCGCAGCCTGGATGAACAACAGCTGCCTGAAGCTCAACTCGGAGAAGACAGAAGTCCTCGTCCTCGGACCCTCCACCACCGCTTTGGACAAGACCTGGTGGCCCTCCACCCTCGGAAGCCCACCCACCCCATCAGACCACACACGGAACCTCGGCATCATCCTTGACTCCTCCCTCACCATGACCCGCCAGATCACCACCGATTGGGACAACACCTGGTGGAACTCCGCCCTCGGGAGCCCACCCACCCCATCAGACCACGCACGGAACCTCGGCATCATCCTTGACTCCTCCCTCACCATGACCCACCAGATCAACTCCGTCGCCTCCACCAGCTTTAACTGCCTCCGCATCTTCCGCAAGACCTTCAAATGGATCCCCCCGAATGCAGAAAGACCGTCACCCACGCACTCATGACCAGCCGACTGGACTACGGCAACGCCCTCTACGCCGGAATCAACAGAACTCTCCTGCACAAGCTCCAAACCATCAAGAACAGCCAGACTCGTCCTCGGAACCCCACGGCACGAACACATGACCCAACACCTGCGAGACCTCCATTGGCTCCCCGTCGAGAAGAGAGTAACCTTCAAGCTACTCACCCACGCCTACAAATCCCTCCACAACATCGGACCCAAATACCTCAACGAGAGAGTCTCCTTCCACGTACCCAAAAGGAACCTCCGCTCCGCCGACCTCGCCCTGGCAGAAACCCCACGCATCTGCAGAAACAGAGCAGGCTGAAGAGCCTTCTCCTACATCGCTCCCAAGACCTGGAACGAGCTCCCAGTCTACATCAGACGCTCCCCTATCCTGCACACCTTCAGGAAGAACCTCAAGACCTGGCTCTTCGACTGAACCGGAGAGGCACCACCCCCCTTCCCCCCCCAGCGCCTTGAGACCCTCACGGGTGAGTAGCGCGCTTTATAAAACCCTGATTGATTGATTGATTGATATTTTGTTGGCGGAGGTTGATTGGCCTCCCCCTTTTGTTCTAGCGTCCTACAGAGGGGAAGATGTTATTCTACCCAGTTTTTCGCAATACGTACCTGATGACGATAAAATGGCTTATGCATCGGAGTGGGCATTATCCTTAGCTCCGGCGTTATATCGCAATCAGGCAGGTTGGGATAAGGATTCCCCAGTTCATGTGATTTCTTTGTGTTCTACACCTCAGCCCCAACCGCAGTATCCAATTAAACGTGACGCAAAAGCGTCCGTAAGTGACATCTTGACCCAATTGATATATCAGGGTGTGATTGAAGCCATGATTTGACCACATTCAGTGCGTTAGGCAATGAGAGACGCTATGCGAGATTGCTTATGGGATATAAAAATAGCCCAGGCGTGTTTGCGGCAAACATTGTTTCAATTTTACATGAGATTGACCCTGATGCCTTTTCATACGTGGATGATATTTATTTGACTGATGATGAGATAAATCCTCATCTTATACGCGTTGATCGCATTGTCACACATTTTGCAAAGTTAGGCTACAAATTTAATTTTGCCAAATCCCATATTGCCTTTCTGGCAGTACTTTTCCTTGATTATGAACTCGATAATGAAGGTAGGGGGTTGGCCTCCCACTTTTTGGAGAAATGTGCTCAATTGCAGCCTCCCTCTACACTTAAAAAATTACAGACTTTGCTGGGTTTTTTTAATTTTGGAAGAGCTTACATTCCTGATTATGCCCAGCGTATCAAACCGCTCTAAGCGTTGATACAACCCTCTTTTTCGTCTTCCAGTTGGCTTCCGGAACATACAGCAATACTTAGGTGTTTGCAGTCTGATCTACTTGGGACTCAATTCTTGTTAACAAGAGATAATACTACTAATTTGGTGATACAGATTGTACCAGTAGCGTTAGGATTCACTTATGTTACTTTCAATGAAGGGGACACGGTCCCCATTGCTTATAAATCACATTTGTATACTCCTGTAGAGATTGCTTTCTCTTCTACAGAAAACATTTTGACAGCGGTACGGATGGTGATTCTGAAAGAACGCTCTTTGGCTAAGGGTAAACGCATTTTCATGGTTTCGCATGTGCCGGCTTTAGAAGCAGTCACGAAGGCTAGTGTCCCAAATTCCAAAGCCTTGCATCCACGTTGGATACAATGGGCTAGTTCTTTGACGTCGGCTGATGTCAACATTATCTTTGACCCTTCTTTGCAAACACAGGAGTTTTTACAATATGAACATGTTCATCCTCCTCCTTTATCATTACTTCCTCTTGATCAGTACAAATGCATTATTTACACTGATGAGTCTGCGCAGCCAGCCATTGGTTCTAAACATGCTTATTCTGCGGCCTGCGCGATTGTGGCAGGCACAATAGTAGATGGTGATTTTAAATCTTCCTTGGTGCACACACAATCTCTTGGAGATTGCACAGCTCCATTGGCTGAGCTACGTGCTTTGGTTTTGGCTCATGAAAAGTAAAACAGTTGACATAGATTCTTTAAGAATTATTATGCACTTTGTGGAGTTCGTTCACATTTATTGAACCCCTTTAGTTGCTTTAATTTGTTCTATTGGCTTTAGCTTTTTAACTATGCTCTTGATATTTAATTCCTGATCCAGTGTAGTAGTAGTAAATCTAACATTCCCCCTAAGCTTTGGAAACGCCCCGCTTCAGTCGCATGTTTGATTATCAAAATTCTTAAATTTGAACGCTGATAAAACAGAGGTGTTTGTTGAAGGAATCACCTTTAGACCTGGACCTCCATTTGGTAGTCAATGGCTTTTGTCTTACCCTCTGCCCCTGCTAATATGACCAAAAATGTTGGTGTTACTTTCATTGCTGGTCTTACCTTCTGCATGTCACAATATCACAAGAACATGTTATGTCTTTTGATGAGCTCAAGGGAAATTCTCACTTGCTCCTGAGTTAGAGGAGGAGTCTGGTGATCCAAGCAACAATCTCATCCTGTTTGGCTTATAGGAACGGAATTTTGCTTGGCTTGTCTGAATATCTTATCTGTCGCTTTCAGACTGTGGGATATGCAGCTGGTTACGCCAATGTTCCATTGTATCAGAGCAGCCAGGCTCAATTCCTTGGTACTTGCTCCTATTCCCAGTACTTGAGTGCTAAAAGACTGTGTCCCTGTCAGTGCAGGGTGAGCGTTGTGTCTGTGAGAGTGTGCCGCACATTAAAGCCAGACCTACTGGCATTGCCAAAACTTGCTGAAAACCTTTAGGTCAGAAGATGGAACATTACTACATCTAATGTAAAATGATTTAAATGTGCAAGATCTGTTTTTATTCTACTTTATCATTATTTTAATACACAATAGGACCCTAACTGGCACTAAGTGCCTACATAGTGTTTTGACCTGTACACCTGATTTACCTAGATATATCTGTATGTTCTTAGGGAAAATTGATGGACATGATGGAACACTGGAGCATACTGTCAAGGCAAGCTATTCATATATTGCCCCACAGGACAAATAGACATTGTCTGCACATAATGTTTGAAAGCGAGCATCTTAAAACAACTCACTTTCACTTTTGCGATATATGCGAATGCATACCTTGCACTAAGTGATTTAATAAAATTGAAAGTTTTTATGAAGACACATAATACAGATCAGAATAAAGCAGTATATACGTGTCTTATTTTTTTTTTAAACAAATGAAACCTGTTCATTTTTAATGATGTAAGCTGAAATGCATACTTAATATGGTATATATTTATATGGATTATTAATAAATGGAAAAAAAATATCTTTTGTACATATGAAGATTTGTGAAACATACATCAGTCAGCTGATATACACTTTACATATTTAAAGAAAGGTGCTTCTGGCATTAGGTTATTGCAGTTACTAGTCTTACACTTAGAACAATAGTGATACGCTGTGCCATTAACATGGTCTGTGCATCTTTCTAAAGAGCAAAGAGATTTTATTCATCACTTCTTCTCAGTAACTGTTATCCTCTTTTTTGCTTTTTAAGAGACCACTGGACTGGAGCATATGGCTACCTTTGAAACGAGTAAAGAGAGACGAAAGTAAGCAAAACAATTATTTATTCACTTGCTTTCATTACACACGATGATCAAAAGCAGAGTTGTGCATGCAGTAAATAAATATTGAGAAAAGATTCTGCATTATACATGCTACTTTTGCACCATCCGTGAAAAGACACTTTCAATAATTCTTCTTGTGAAAGATAGAACACATTTTGTGCCTCGGACTTTCTCTTTATTACCTGTGAAGATGCAACGTCTGGCAGAGAAACCTTTAGTTGTTTGTCAGATTTTATAAAAACAAAGAGAGAGAGAAAGTAAAAGAGAGAGAGAGAGACCAGTCACCTCTGCCACTGGTTGGTGTGCCATTCACAATGCTGATAGGCCCACACCCTAGTTAGTGGGTGCTGTATCTGTCAGTTATGGTGTCCGGCGTATTTCGTCTCTTTGCTAGATCCAGTCATTATTAGGTTTCCCTGGACCTAATTCGATGGCTTGCTTCCCTGTTCTTTTGTTTGTCCCGCACAGGAGTATTTCGGTCTCAATCTTTCGACTGGATGATGTATCCTTCCACTGCTGATGTCACAGCTTCCTTTGATTTGCATATCAGGGACACCCCACTTTCTCTATATGCTTCTAAGTTTCCTCATTACTCTCCCTTTAATCCCCCCTTTTAACCCTCACCCAGGATCTTCTTCACTCCCCTCACCCACTTGTTAGTTGTGCGCTGTCCACCGTGCTATTTGCGAACAGCAATTTGTTTTCCACCATTCCAGAATGTGCATACAGGGGGGATATTTTGCTATGCCAATGACACGATTCACTCCCTGTGCTCTCGTTCCCACCACCAGGGGGCCGAATTGTGGGGCTTTCCAGTATTCTAATATGCTTCCAGACACTCCCCTGTATGCATATCCTGACTTCCAGGCATTTGGACATCATTTAGGAATTGACATCCATTCCCAATCCATGCCGGGTTTTGTGGAAGCCAGTCTGCTCATGCTGGAAACTCCATTACCTATAATCCCCTGCTCACTGCTTTGCCTCCACCCCTGCAGGCCAAGGATGGGTGGAGGAATTCAGTTCACCTGTGGCTAGCTGCTGCTAGCCTGCTCACACCTGATGCATGTGATTACTGTGAGCTCTTTTAAGCCCCAGCTCCCTTCAGCCCAGTGTTGGTCATTGTAGCTGTTTTCCGGTGAGACCAATCCTTGTTTCCTGAGCTTTTGATATTCCTTGATTCCTGAGCTATCGTTATCCTTGTTCCTTGATTCCTGAGCTATAGTTATGCCATGTGCCTGAATTAGCACTGACTGCAGTGCTACCTTGTTTCCTGAGTTCCTGAGCTATAGCTATTCCTTGTACCTGAATTAGCACTGCCTGCAGTACTACCTTGTTTCCTGAGTTCCTGATCTATAGTTATTCTTTGTTCCTGGGCTTCAGCTATTTCTTGATCCTGATTTGCAGTGCTCTCTTGACTCCTTGTTTCCTGAGCTGTAGCTATTTCCTGTTTCCTTGAACCAGTACTGCCTGCAGTGCTGCCTTGACTCCTGAGCCTTAGCATTCCTTGTTCCTGAACTGCAGCAGTTTCCCTTGTTCCTGAACTAGCACTGCCTGCAGTGCTACCTTGACTCCTGAGCCTTAGCATTCCTTGTTCCTGACCTGCAGCAGTTTCCCTTCTCCTGAACTAGCACTACCTGAAGTGCTACCTTGACTCCTGAGCCTTAGCTCAATTCTTGTTCCTGCCCCAGCACTGCCTTCTATGCTACTTTGTTTTCTTGATTCCTGAACCTGCACTATTCTAGTATACCCTTGTAGCCTCCCCTTCTGTATATCCTTTTCCAGTCCCTGCCTTTCTTCCCATTTCCTTGGTTCCAGTTCTAGTTTGCTGTCTTTCTATTCTGCTGTCTTGCTTCTGTTACCTTGTATGTTTGTTACCTGCTTTCTGCCAAGTGTGCCCTGTGATTTCCTTCCTTTCCTGTTAAGCACTCCTCCTTGCTAGCTCCTTGTCTATTGTGCTTGTGTTTAGTTCTACCACTTTGCTGTTACTGCCTTGCGTGTTCCTGTTTGATCGCCAGGATCCGTGGGCACAGCTGACTACCTAGGTGGTGTTTCTTGTTCACTGTGAGTATTGTCTTTGAGTTACTGTTATAACATCACCATAGGTATAAGCTCCACAGACCCTGCCTTTGCATACATATCCTATATGTGGGTATTTTCAGTCAGTATCTGTAACAGCAATTGTGGGTGAGGAACTTACTGAGCTTCAGTCTTACCGTGTGGAGCTCCTGAGTGCTTTACCCCACATTCCCTTTATTGTTAATGTTGTTTTATATATGTGTATTGCACATCCGTCCTGGGTGTAGTTAGTCTGAATGCTAAATTGCCTTGTGAGTGCCCTTCCTTTCTGAGTCTTAGCCATCTTGTTCCTTTGTACAGGCATCTCCTTTGGATCCCTTTTCTCCTCTGACTTCCTGTGTGATCCTGGGCAGCACTGTACTCCTCTCTGTGTACGTTTTCTACCCTGTTCCCAGTCCTTGCCCAAGTCCCTGACTGTGTTCCCGACATAGTCCCGGACAGTCCCTGACAGCCAATGTTTTTGTTTATTTCAGCAAATCTTGTTCAAAGACGGCTGCTGGCAAAGCGTGAACTTCCACAGCGGCCATCTTTGAGTGGGATTTGTTGCAATGTAACAAAATGCATCTAAACATGGCCATTGCAGGTGTACACACATCTATGGCTGACATAATTGAATGTATTGTGAAATATTCCAACAAATCCCATTCAAAAATGGCTTTCACAGATGCACATGCATTCACGGCAGCCATGTTTAAAAGGGTTTTATTTTTTTAAATAGAGCAAAATGCATTAAAAGATGGCCACTGCGGATGCACAGATGGCAGCGCTGCTTGTGCAGAGTAGCAAAACTATTACAATAGTTATATGACCACACATATTGCGTTTCTTACTTTAAAAATTAAAATAAATATGAAGCCTTAAAAATATGGGAGGGAGGGTCTCTCGAGACCCCAAGTAAAGGCCTTAATAAAGCTTAGAGATTCCCTTCACCTTCTCCCTACTCCCTAGACAAAGTCTTGGGGCCACGAGCTTAATTAAAAGCAATATTGGCACCACTTCTTTCATACTGACTGTGCATGCACAGCAAACGTGTGACAGACACCACCATAACACATGCAATGACACAAATAATTTATAATTGAAATCACAGCATACTGCAGGTGTTCTCAGACCTGAAGATCTTAACTGTACCATTAGTGGGAATGCATTCTTGCCTATAGCATTCACCTGGTGGGTGATGCAGAGATCGTTATAGAACAAGACACCTGATTTCAGTCCTTGGTAGTTGGTGTAGATGGGGAGCCCATTGACTGTGGCCTATTGAAAGGAGGTAGGATGGATTTACAGCAACTACAAGGATTATACCAGTTTTCTTGGCTGCAGAGACAGAGAGGTGATGACGGGACTTGCTTCATGGAGCCCGTTACATGAGAAACAGAGTTTTCTTCCAAATTGATTGTTGCGTCACCTGTACACATCTTGCATAATATGTATGAAGAATATGGGACTGGCAATAATGTAGACATTATAAAGGAGTGGGAATGCAGAACCTTGAGGGAATCCACGCTTATAGCAAAAACACTGGAGAAGAAGGATCCTAACTTGATCTGTACATTTTTGATGTCAAGAAATATGTGAACCAGGAAAGTGAGCTTGCACCCATTCCAGAATGTCCAATAAGTTGGTCAAGTAGTATTTTGTGGTCGCTGGCATTAAATCCTACCGATATGTTAAACAAAACCTGCAGCACATGCATAGTCTTTGTCGCTGGCAACAAGGGACTCTTCCATGTTATTTCAGAGGGTGGTTTCAGTACCACGACAAGGATGGATGCTAGATCGTAAGTCATTCCTTTTGGGATTCTTCATGCATCCACTGCAGAGATCTGTGTTGGACCCAGTGGTCACAGGTTTGAACTGGGCTTATAAGTAGGTTTACCCAGACTTTCAAGCTCCTCAGGTTTACAAAATAAGAACCACCGAGCTTAGTAACAAAGCACATCTGTTAAATAGAGCCTCAAAACCCCTATTAGTGAACGTGCATCTCACAAATACGAGGTGAGTGGATGGTTGATTTGAAACAAGTCATATGTCGCTTTTCCAGGCTCTATGAAGAAAAACACACATAAAAGCATAGGGATGCAACTGGTGGTGTGCGGAGGTAAAGGGGATGGAAGAGGTGAAAAAGGCGGTGGAGGGCAGGAGGAAGAGGGTATAGGAAGAAGGTGAAACATGATTAAGTATCATAAATATAAAATAGTTTGTATATAGTCCTGATCTACAAATGAATAATCTTTCAAACCTTTCCTGGATCAAATGAGGAATTATGAACAGTTGCTATAATAGAGGGGCTTGGGTGAGCCATGGCAGAGGTATTTGGGATGATCACAGGGCTTAGACCTTCAAGGTAGAATCTAAATAGGTGAGTCATTAGTCCTTTTCTGAAAGTCAAGATGCTCTGTGCTGTTCTTCTAGGCCGAGAGTTCCAGGAGCTAGCGGCGGAACCTGAAAAATATTGTTTGCAGGATGAGAGAGCTCTTACTCTTTGATTGCCTTGTGCTTCATGAGATGTTCAGGAGGTCTGCTTGGTATCTGGGTGTTCCATGGTGTAGCACTTGGTAGGCAAGCCAACATATTTTGAACATGACTCTTGCTTCTAGTGGGTGCCAATGGAGTTCTTTCAATACTGAAGAGATGTGGTCAAACTTTTTACTTTTGATGATGAGGTGAGCTAACGAGTGAAAAACAGCTTCCAAAGGAGTTAGTGTGGAAGTCAGTAGACCAGCTAGGATGGCCTTCCCAGAGTCAAATCTGGATATTACAAAAGCGTGGGCAGCAGTTCAGAGAAGATTGAGATGATTGTAGGAGAGTAGGTGTTTATTATTTTCTTTAGCTGGTGTGGGTGTAAATTAGCAGATTGTGCTAATTTGTTTATGTGATGAAACATAATGATTCAGGAGTTAATGGCAAATCCTAGGGATTTCACACTTGAGTTCTATGCTGGGAAAAATGCGATTTCCAAGATCAGGCAGCGGTTGATCTTGTGATTTGATTAGTGAGATAAAAGCAGGAACTCAGGTGTTTGGAGGTTTCGTTTCAGGCAGTCTGTCATCCAGTTGCGTATTGCCTTCAGATCATGTTGTGGAGTGTGAATATCGTTGACAAATGACAGCTGCATGCGCAGTTGAGTCCTATCTGCACACTGTGTAGTTTTAACCATGAGTGCTCTAGTAGTAGGCCTAGAAGCTGCACATGTAAGCTGAGAAGGATTGGTGATAGCATGGATCCTTGAAGCACACCGCATGCTATCCTTCCCTGGTTGAGATGTATATGGTCCTAGTTTTATTATTTTTGATCTGCCTTTCAGGAAGGAGTTGAACCAGTTTAACAGTGTCCCTGAAACCCGTTCTTCATTTTAGGGTCTTTAGTAGTAAATCATGGTCCACCATGTCAAAGTAGGACTTCTTACACACTTATTTACAGCATCCAGGTAGCCACAGGAGTGCATTCCAAAATCTTTAGTAGTTGAGACTTGATCCAAATGTTCTTTAGTATTCATCCCACACATTTTAAATCTTTTTGTCATACCAATTTTGAGATTTCTTGTGGATCATTGTAAGTGTATGATTCTTTAAGGGGATATCTGGCCACGGACTTCAGTACCTGTTTATTCTAACTATTTAAGGCACTTCCTTGTGGATGGTGAATTCAAAATATCAAAGGCCACAGGTAACTATAATAAGGAGTCGGGATTAAGGGAACTGCTGCATGGTAGAGGCTGAGTGATGCCAACTTATTCACCTGATTTGGTTCCAGCCTCTCCATCAATGTTGAATCTGCCTCTGATGTGGTTAGACCACGAGTGGTACAGACAGTCAAATGTTTTTAGCTCCAGCATTTCTGTTTAATCTGTCATGTTGCACCCAGTGGTGTAGCAAGGTCGTCATGGGCCCTGATGCAAGCAATGAAATGCCCCCCTGGTTAGTGGTTGGGGAGTAAAATACAGTTATAATTCAGTAACAGTGGGCCCAAAGAACCCTGGGCCCTGGTGCCATTGTACATGCTACACCATTGATAGGTACGCCTTTGTTAAGCTTTATATAAAGACTGTGCACTTATATTAGCAAATGTCACTTTGTAGGTTTAAAATCAAATGAGAGTCAAGTGAACAGACTGCATCTCTTGGCCACAATATTTTGTTAGCATATCTTTCTTGATATATGTTAATTAGAATGATATTTAGTTGCAAGAGTAGCCTCCATAGCTGGAGGTTTTCCACCTTGGTCAGCAGCAGCTGGTGTCAGGGCAGAGTGGCGGTGATGGTGGATGACGAGAAAACACAAACAAAAACCAAACAAACAAAAAGAACTTACCTGCCGCCCACCGCATCGCCGTTTGGCTCTGCTGTAGCACCGGCTCGCAGACTTCCCTGCGCCAATCCAGACGCTGCTCTCATGCTGCTGCCAGCATGACAGCAGCATCAGGATTGGCCTGAGCACCCTGGATTTTCACTCCCAAAGAGACTGGGAGCCTGTGCCTACTGTCTCCAACCCGGCAACGCAGCTCGGGTTGGAGACATCTCAGTGCGCATGTTGGTTTAAATGGCCGGCGAAGCCCACATGTGCACAGACAGCAGTGCCCACCTCTCCCTCTCCATGACTGCCCCCGTGATGGCCCCTGTCCCAAGACTCGGCCCTTAGAACTTGAAAAATAAACAATAATAAACCTGTTTTATTATCGTTTTATTTTTCAAGTTTTGAGGCTGCTGGAGGGGGGCGACGCTCCTCCGCCACAGCCGGTGTCCTTGGTGCCTCATAGGTAAGGCTTCCTGTTTTCCGTTTTTACTGATTTTTACAGATAAATACAGACAGAAAACATTATTTTCTTCTCTGTATTTATTTTTAAATGTGGATAAAAACGGAAATGAGGTTGCTGTTTGAGTAATTCTAAATACGGTCTGCCATGACTGCCAGGCCAATAGCTGTGTGGATTGATAGGTAAGGGGTTAAAAAAAGAAAGGAATTTTAATAAAGAGGCTTAAACAGCAGTAGATAACTATACACAAGGTTGATACTAAAATTTGTATATTTTCTTATAAGCGCATTGATTTATCTTCTGTGGGTGTTTACAGCATTGAAACCTAGTAGGCATTCAAGCATGAGTGCATATTTACCGGTTAATCGAAATATGGAAATATACTAATTTCAGCTTCTTTTTCCATAAAACCCAAAATAAATATGGATAAATACAGATAAAATTAGCAAAAAATAAATATGGATAAATACAGACGGAAATATCAAAAAAATAAATACCATAAAACCGGGAGCCCTACTCATAGGTCGTACTTGTGAGTTGTTTTCTAATTTGACGACTGATGCTTCAGCCGTCCACTTACAAAGCAGCTAAGCTCCAGGCAAGCAGCAGCCGGGCCCACACATTTAGCCTCGGAAACTGCTACTGCACCTCTCTCTCACTCATCATAACAATAGTTCTGGGAAGAGTAAACCCAGGTCCAGACCCCAAGCAGATACTAGTAAAAAAAAAATCTTGGACTGGCAGTTCAATAAACTGAAGCTAGAGGGGAGCACACAGGGCCCCCTCCAACCTTTTGACCCTAGTTCAACTGGGCCCTAAATAGGTTTGCCTCTAACATGCACACCAGTTTTATTTCTTTTGACACTCACTTTCCTATAGAATGCTGATTAGAGTTGGCACATACGTGACCCTTGTTTTGTGTGCTCTGCAGACAGGCCAGTCATTGTATGTTCTGAACACCTTATGACTCATTCACAGGCGCTGTGACAAACTCTCACTACTTTCGGCCTCAACTCGAGGGCTTTCAATTGTGCCAGTCCTTGGACACCCATGCCCAAGCTGAACCCACCCAGGCACCTAGAGGTGACTCCGTTTTCTGTATGCACTATACAAGAGCGATTATTGGCTGAAAAACAAAACATCTGGAAAAAACAAAACATTTTAGGGAATTCAAGATGAAGTGAAAATGTGAAAAGTTAACAAGTATTGCATTACTGGTAAGGATTTCCCCTTTAAGGGTTTTTACATTACGTTTTGCGAATTCGATTGGTACTTTCGCCTGTAAAATTAAGGACATGAATATTCGGCCCGGTAAGGACCCCTTTCAAAGTCAGTTTTTAATTACTGCAAGTGGTGAACACTGACAGGGCTGTTGCCATTTAAACCGGTGCCCCTGCCACAGACTTGTGCAAACAGGTGGCCACGCTGGTCTGCTAACCTTGATTGCTTGCTAGATCGGCACTGTTTTTAGGTCAAGCCTACCAAGTTGTAAAACACATACTAAGTATGCATTTACCATAATGCTAAGGGGCGAACTGTGCTGGGAGGTCAGCAGTGTGCTCCCACCCCTTCCTGTTTAAAAAGGCTCCCTTGAGCCATTGAGCTGACGAGCTAGTGGAGATGCACCTGTGCGCCTGTGAGAGGTACTGAGACCTGTAAGAATTGTGGCAGCCTGCTCAGCAACCCCAGAAGAAAATCGTTTTTTGATCTCTACTGATGACGGATAAAATTGAGAAACACATGTGTCTAGAGATGACAGCACTAATCTGCACCAACTTTGGTGGAACACTCCAGCAAAATACCACGTAAGCATGCACTACAAACTGCATTTACCATAATGCTAAGGGGCGAACTGTGCTGGGAGGTCAGCAGTGTGCTCCCACCCCTTCCTGTTTAAAAGGCTCCTTGAGCCATTGAGCTGACGAGCTAGTGGAGATGCACCTGTGCGCCTGTGAGAGGTACTGAGACCTGTAAGAATTGTGGCAGCCTGCTCCGCAACCCCAGAAGAAAATCGTTTTTTGATCTCTACTGATGACGGATAAAATCCAGAAACACATGTGTCTAGAGATGACAGCACTAATCTGCACCAACTTTGGTGGAACACTCCAGCAAAATACCAAGTAAGCATGCACTACAAACTGCATTTACCATAATGCTAAGGGGCGAACTGTGCTGGGAGGTCAGCAGTGTGCTCCCACCCCTTCCTGTTTAAAAAGGCTCCCTTGAGCCATTGAGCTGACGAGCTAGTGGAGATGCACCTGTGCGCCTGTGAGAGGTACTGAGACCTGTAAGAATTGTGGCAGCCTGCTCAGCAACCCCAGAAGAAAATCGTTTTTTGATCTCCACTGATGACGGATAAAATCCAGAAACACATGTGTCTAGAGATGACAGCACTAATCTGCACCAACTTTGGTGGAACACTCCAGCAAAATACCAAGTAAGCATGCACTACAAACTGCATTTACCATAATGCTAAGGGGCGAACTGTGCTGGGAGGTCAGCAGTGTGCTCCCACCCCTTCCTGTTTAAAAAGGCTCCCTTGAGCCATTGAGCTGACGAGCTAGTGGAGATGCACCTGTGCGCCTGTGAGAGGTACTGAGACCTGTAAGAATTGTGGCAGCCTGCTCCGCAACCCTAGAAGAAAATCGTTTTTTGATCTCTACTGATGACGGATAAAATCCAGAAACACATGTGTCTAGAGATGACAGCACTAATCTGCACCAACTTTGGTGGAACACTCCAGCAAAATACCAAGTAAGCATGCACTACAAACTGCATTTACCATAATGCTAAGGGGAGAACTGTGCTGGGAGGTCAGCAGTGTGCTCCCACCCCTTCCTGTTTAAAAAGGCTCCCTTGAGCCATTGAGCTGACGAGCTAGTGGAGGTGCACCTGTGCGCCTGTGAGAGGTACTGAGACCTGTAAGAATTGTGGCAGCCTGCTCAGCAACCCCAGAAGAAAATCGTTTTTTGATCTCTACTGATGACGGATAAAATCCAGAAACACGTGTCTAGAGATGACAGCACTAATCTGCACCAACTTTGGTGGAACACTCCAGCAAAATACCAAGTAAGCATGCACTACAAACTGCATTTACCATAATGCTAAGGGGCGAACTGTGCTGGGAGGTCAGCAGTGTGCTCCCACCCCTTCCTGTTTAAAAAGGCTCCCTTGAGCCATTGAGCTGACGAGCTAGTGGAGATGCACCTGTGCGCCTGTGAGAGGTACTGAGACCTGTAAGAATTGTGGCAGCCTGCTCAGCAACCCCAGAAGAAAATCGTTTTTTGATCTCTACTGATGACGGATAAAATCCAGAAACACATGTGTCTAGAGATGACAGCACTAATCTGCACCAACTTTGGTGGAACACTCCAGCAAAATACCAAGTAAGCATGCACTACAAACTGCATTTACCATAATGCTAAGGGGCGAACTGTGCTGGGAGGTCAGCAGTGTGCTCCCACCCCTTCCTCTTGTAAAACACATACTGTGGGCTACCAAGAACACGGTAGGGCTTGCAACCCACCTACTGCTTACCATTGGTTGGCTTCACAGTCACTTTCATTTGCCTGCTTCTTATTCAATGGCATGCCTTGTCCATCTTGTGTCTGTCCCCCCAGCTCACTGCCAATTTACTTGTTTCCTTCTGCTCTCACTTTTAGAGAACTATTTTTTTCTATTGTCTTAAGCACTCCATGAGAGTGCATGCGTTTTTGATCTGTCACATTAGAGTGCTTCTCTTCCCCCCGTAAGGCTCCATGTTGCTCTCTGCCTTCTTGGTGCTTCTCCCCACCCTCTCCGTCATGCTCTCAACCTCATGTGCTTCTTCCTCTCCTGCTGCTTTCTCGTCTGTGTTTTCCCACCCAGCTCCACAATTCTCTCTCTTATGCCCCCTGTATTGCTTCCACCCTGCCCTTTGTGTTGCTTCCCCCATCCACTTTAAAAACATCAATATTGCATGTTTTTTTTAATTTTTATTACCAAAAGAACTTGGATCAGTAAATAAAAAGCAAAAAAAGCACCCTCATCATTTTGTAGGTGTGTGCAAGCGTCAGAAGCGCGTCTACAAAATGAGATGGCCAGCCTCAGACTAGCGTTTTTATATATTTAGGGCCTTATTTATGAGAAGTGATGCATAGCTGCGCGAAAACAGCGATGCGTCACTTCTCAGTAAGCCCTGCTTGCGACATGATGGATGCGTCATATTTACTGTATGACGCATCATGTCGCAAGGAATGGATGATATGTCAGTATTACTGACGTATCTGTCAGCGCAAAACTGACGCATTGCTGGAGTTGTGTCGGACGCATGATGCAACTCCAGCAATGCAGGGGGGAGGGCTATGATTATAGCACTGCGTCACCCTTACGCCTGCTATGGGGCAGGCGTAAGGATTTGTCGCAATGGCGTCCTAGAAGTGGCGCACTGAAATCTTATAGATTTCAATGTGCCACTTCTACGAGGCTTGAATGCGGGGTATTGCCCACCCTGCATACATCATACCTGACACGGGTATAATGTAGCGTAGGGGTTTACAAAGTGACGCCTCTGCCTAGATGCGTCACTTTGTAAATAGGGCGAAACATGGCGCATTTTTTTACGCCGCCCGTGCGTCACAAACAGTGAAGCACCGCCGGCGCAAAAGTGTCACAAGGGCTGATAAATGAGCCCCTTCATTCTTTAGTCGTGCTGCACAGCATCGAGGATGCTGTACAGCATGGCTAAAAACCATTGGCAAAGCCCAAGGGTGCGACGTATTGGCTTCATCAATGCTTGTTTAATTGGATGACTGACGATACAGACAAAAGGACACTACACCTGCGTGGAATACAAACTCTCCTCCATTTTCTGCCTGGGCCTCCCCACCCTTCCCAAAAGTAAACAGAGCCAGGTCACAGTAAGGTACTGACACATAAAAAGAAAGTCGGAGCTTGCTGGTTTTATAAAATAGCTCTAGCTGCTGCAGGGCATAATGGGCCCCTCACTCCTCTGGGCCCCAGGGCAGTGCACCACCTCTATCAGTGGTAGCTGTGTATGCCTTTATTCAGTTTCCCACAATATCAACAGGGTTCCAGTGGAGAAAAGATAAGTTATTTATTTTTATTTATTTATTTCTGTGATTTGTTATAACGCGGACATGACCCGGAGGCATTAGAGCCCTTCACAAAAAAGCCAGAATATATATATAACAAATGGAGATTTTACATGTACATTAAAGGTGGAGCGATGGCTGGGTTAGCCTCTCCCGGGAGGTAGAGTACTTCACACATAGTCATAGCAATGACAAGCAGGTGGTAAAGTACCACTTGAAGATCATCAGCAGTTCATGTAGATTGGGGTTGGTATGCGATTGGAGGGAGCGTGAGGATGTAGGATTGGGTTAGGCCAGGTGTCCTTCAAAGACGCCAATTTTTGAAGGTGACCTGATGTGGTCAGGCGGAGGCTCAGTGGGAGGGAGTTCCAGATTCCTGTTGCGCTTCTGGAGAAGGATTGGTTCATGAATCACTTGTGCTTGAAAATGAGGGGAGGGGAGTGGGGGAGTTCAAGGAGGAGCAGTTGAGCTTTTCTTGAATCTCAGTCCACACCTGAAATTTTCAGTTTCTCTGAAAGGTACGAGGGTGAAGATGAGTGAAGAACTTCATGAGTGGTGCAGGACGTTTTAAATTGAGCTCTCGCCTCCATAGGAAATCACTGAAGGGAGCGAAGAATGGGGGAATTTCTTGTGTCCTGTCACAATGTTATGGCTTACATTTATTGCTTTACTGCTTAAAGCATGTAAAAGAGCAGACAAAGTGACAGAAACATAGTGTAAGTATTAACAACACCATGTGTGTAACATCTTCAAGGGACCTACATAGCAGCATTTAGGAGCCTATCCACAGAAATGTAGGAACTCTACACTTAAATATTAAGATTTACATCCAATTAGATGTCCTACTTATCACAATTCTTCTTTAGGAATCCGCATTGTGAAACTGCGCCTAGCATAGGTTTCAATGCAGATTCCTTGGGAAATCACATGATTTCCTTGTTGGGGAGAACATGCGACTTCCTTGTGGTGGAAAACTCTAAACAGGGAGAATTGATTGCTCTAGAAAATGCCTATTTTTGTGTTTCTTTTCTCTCTGCTGCAAAAATACTTTTCCCCATGGAGAAGGCTCTCCATGTACATTCTCACAAAATTTGGTGGTGTTCAATTTCCCTTCAAACACAAAGAGATGATGGACGGAGCGCTGAAACTTTTCAGACACTCACCCCCAGTCACAGATCTGGGTTGAATCCATCATCGTTTTTTAGCTCACTTCGCCACCCCAGTTCAGACCCAGCTATATGCAAATCAGTCTTGAACCTGTGCCTCATGGGAACAGTTCAGCCCAAACTGCCAAGCCAGGTCTTCCCTGGACCGTAAACAAGCATCCTGGGAGCGGTTTCGGGGTAACACCCCTCATCAGCCAGGCTAGCTTGAATCCAGTGGCAAAGTGAGCAAGAGACCCACGTCTGGGCATACCCTGCCAACTTAGGGCGAACAAAGCAAACACAAAGAGATGATGGGCGGAGCGCTGAAACTTTTCAGACACTCACCCCCAGTCACAGATCTGGGTTGAATCCATCATCGTTCTTTAGCTCACTTCGCCACCCAGTTCATACCCAGCTATATGCAAATCAGTCCTGACCCTGTGCCTCATGGGAACAGTCCAGCCCGAATTGCCAAGCCAGGTCAAGCCTGGACCGGAAACAAGCATCCTGGGACCAGTTTCGGGGTAACACCCCTCATCAGCCAGGCTAGCTTGAATCCAGTGGCAAAGTGAGCAAAGGACCCACGTCTGGGCATACCCTGCCCACTTAGGGCGAACAAAGCAAACACAAGGAGATGATCGACGGAGCGCTGAAACTTTTCAGACACTCACCCCCAGTCACAGATCTAGGTTGAATCCATCATCGTTCTTTAGCTCACTTCGCCACCCCAGTTCCCATCCTGAAAGAAAATTTACACGAGCCCTTGGCAAAAGTTTCCAGGTTGGAAAGGGGAATGTGAGTACTTTGTGAATGCCAACAAACATACTTGTTTGTGAGTGTTCACAAATGTCCAAGAGAAACCACACCCTAGAATGCCCATATGTATGCGTATGGAGATCTGACAGGAAGTCCTTTGTGAATTCCTGGCTGGTATTACTGAGGTAACTTCTGTGTTAAAGTTACATTAATGGCCCAATTTACCTTTGTGAATTGACCCTCTGTGTTTAAGCTGTAAATTCAACAAGATGTTATGACAACAGTAAAGTAAAACAAATGAAAGAAAAAGAGAGGGTGACTGGCATTGTGGAGCGTAGAACAAACAAAACAAAATAATTGCAGAAATCAGTAAAATCATAGTGAAACATAAGCAAAAAATGTAAACATTATGAAAATTTGCAGCATATTTTAAAAAGGTGCATTTTGAAAAACCATACATGCCTAATCCTAAAGCAGCAACAAAATTATTGTCATAATGAAGGTCAATACTTGAATGGAATGAAAACGAGCGGGAAGCCCCCTCTAAGATAGCTCCATGGACACTACACCGTTAACCCGCATGTCCGGCCGCCATCTTGGATTGTGTACGGAAGATCGATCAGTACTGCTCTCTGACAGATAGTCCTGGATATATTAACCCCGTAATGGAGCCAACTTAATAATGCGTGCCCCTCCACATATATATCTCTAGGAGTCTGAAGGGAATTTATAGTTATCAATGCCAATACGAGGTTATTCTTAAGGCATGATGTGGTATTTGTATATTCATTACCCTGTCTATTCTCCCCATTGCCTACCATCTGTGTCCTTCCACCTGTGTGTGGAATGCCCTGCACAAGGAGCTCTAGAATGTAAAGGTCTTCTTGCTGCCTAGCTACAATGCATTGGAGTCAGTTGCTGCTGTGTCACCTGTGGGTAGGACGCTGTTACTTCTCTAGCTTGTGAAACCAATAAAGGTTATCTTCAACTGTTTCCTGACTGCGTACTTCTTCACACTGGCGACGAAGGAGAAGAAGGAACCCTGCTACTCTACAACGTCACCCTGCTAGAGTTTCCTGCTTTGGATGAATTCAGTTCAGCGTCCTAACACAGCTAAGTTCTTTGGATACAAGATCTTGAAGGTACTTTGCGCACTTGCTTATAGCGCCCCAAATATTTTACTATCCACGAGGCTGCTCTGTTTCCCGTTTAAACGCCCCGCACCTCGGATTCACTTTCTGTGCGCTCTCCGCGCTTATCAACTATCTAAACTGCAAGCTGTCACGTTTAAATCTCTTTCTTGCTTCGTTTGTGAGATTCATTGACACTCCACTTTGAGGCCTCAACTGGTGACACTGGGATTTCTCTCAAGTGCATCTTTCAAATACCTGCTCTTGTTGTGTGGCCTCCACGCTTGCGTTGTTACCTAGCAACTAGTTTCTCCTTTGGTCATCTGCGTCACACTCCGCATCTTCTTCATCCTCTTTGTTTCTGAACGTGCAGCTCACCACAGCCCGACGTCATACGCAGCATCCTACGTGTCACCCTGTTGCGTTCCCTAGCAACGAGCTTCGCCTTCTGTCATCGCTTTTCCTGACTACGCGCTGACGCGCACAGCTACTTCCTTTCTTTTACTCACAGAGCAACCTCACGCTGATACGCACAGCCTTTTACTTGCGTATTGGCAATCTTTCATCTCGCTGATACGCACAGTTAATTAAAATCTGACACGAACTTCGTCACTTCATTTCTTCGTGTGCTGTTTACGCTAACACACACAGCTTAAGATACTTCTACGAATTATATAAAATTTTCAGATGCGTGGATACTTCTACAATTTCGCTGACACGCACAGCTGGCTTTGTTGTCTCTTAACTTCTTAACATTCTTCTATTCATACAACGCTGATGCGCACTATTCATACAACGCTGATGCGCACAGCTTTTACGTGCTCTTCAGTGTATCCAAATATCTTCAATCTTTGCACATTATTTAATGTACCACTCCGCTGATGCAGTTTTCATGGTTATTGTACTTATTTAATGATTTTTTTTAGTGTTTTCTTACCGTCAAAGTTCTTATTTGTTACTGACATCAGTTAAGTAAACATTTTATGCAAAGTATGCAAAACGTAACACCTCCACCTTTTTCCTCTCCAATCCTGGTGATCCAGTCTTGCGCTGGTCAAAATGGAAGAAGGTGTTTCTTAATTATGCAAGGGTGTGTGGTGTATCCTTAAGTTCTGAAAGAAAATCTGCACTATTACTACATTGCCTTGGCTCTGATGGCCAAGACGTATTTGAACACCTTCCTGACCTAACTGATGCTGAATCCGACAATCTCAATGAATTTGAAATTTGCCTCAAAAAGTTAGATAAGCACTACCTTCCAAAACTTAGCACTATTCTTGAACGCTATCACTTTGGAAAGCTCTTACAAAAACCTGATGAGTCTGTTGAAACTTACATCACAGATCTACGTAAACTTGGTGCAACTTGCAAATTCGATGGATCGCTTGAGGAACGCATACGTGATCAGTTCATGCTTGGTTGCAACGTCGAGAAAATAAAAGATGAACTGTGGCAAAAAGACGATCCCAAACTTGACAAAGTCATCGTTTTAGCCAAAAGAATCGAACATTCCTTAGCTTGCGTAGAGGTGATCAAAAAAGAGAATGGGGCTTCTGAGGAAAAGGTTCATGCTGTCTCAAAAAAATCTACAAGACCCGTTTGGAAGCAACGTGAACCTGTCTGGAAACCACGCGAAGCCTATAAAGCTCCTTTTGATTCTAGGTCCAAAGACAATACTGGGATAAAGTGCTACCGATGCGACCTCTTTGGCCATCTTGCCAACGACAAATCGTGCCCTGCTCTCAACTCTAAGTGCCGCAACTGTGGTAAAGTTGGACACGTTGCTAAAGCTTGCAGGGCTAAGAAAACCAAGTCTAAACGTGTCAAAGAAGTGGTCTTGGAAAGCGAAAGTGATTCTGACTATGATTACGATGATTTTCATTGTGGTGAGATTGTCACACCCACTGAAAGAAACAAATGCAAAGGTCCAGTTGATGCCCTTTTAGTTAATGATTGCAACATTAGAATGCTCTTCGACTCTGGTGCGAAGATCTCTCTTATTCCCAAAGAATTCTTCGACTTGAAATTACAAGGGAAAGTAAAAATATACAAACCTGACATCAAACCGTTAGCTTACGGGGGCCAACCCATAAAATTATTTGGTTATTTCCTTGGCAACATTGAATACAAAGGGAGGTTTGCAGCTGGTAAAATTTATGTATCTTGCAGAGGCGACAGCATAATCAGCTGGTTTCACCAGGCTGATTTGGGTGTGTCATTGGTTCCCGGTGCAGACCCCTACATCATTCTGAGAGACATTTCACCACATATTCTTCCATCGAATGTTACTCTGAACAATAGAGATTCACATGCTGTCTCCTGTGTGGGTGATTCGACTTCCACATTACGATCTGAGTTTAAGGAAGTTTTTAATGAAAAGTTGGGTTGTCTTTCTGGTTATGTTCACAAAATTACTCTCAAACCCAATGCAGTCCCTGTCACTTGTAAGGTACGCAATGTTCCCTTGGCCATGAAAGAGTCTATGCGTGCAGAACTCGAGAAATTAAAAAGTGAGGGAATCATTATTGAGACTGAGGCAAGTCAGTGGCTCGCTCCAGTTGTTCTTGCACGCAAGGCCTCTGGCGAGGTACATCTATGTGTGGACTTGCGTTCTCTCAACCGTGCTGTTGTTGCAGACAGATATCCTCTCCCAAACATCACTGAGATGCTCGCACAGTTGAGAGACGCACGTATTTTTTCCACTCTTGATCTACGTGCAGCATACCACCAGGTTAAAATAGATGAAGGTCCATGGACCTGACTGCGTTCATCACCCCTTTTGGAACCTACAAGTTCACAAGTCTTCCATTTGACTTAATTTCGGCAGCCTCTGTATTTCAGAGGGTGATGGAAGACGTTCTGAAGGGGGTGGATGGAGTCAAAGTCTATCAGGATGATGTGTTGATTCATGCCACCTCACAAGTTGAACATGATGCAAGGCTGAGGTGTGTGCTTGAACGCTTTCGTTCTAGGGGTCTGACACTCCGTGAGAATAAGTGCAAGTTTAACCTCTCTGAAATAGATTACTTGGGTCATCGTTTGACCTGTGACGGGGTGAGACCTAAAGAACGCCTTGTAAAGGCAATAGATGATCTTCCTGTACCTCAATCCAGAGATGAGCTTGTTACTTTCTTGGGCATGGCGGAATACTATAATAAGTTCATACCATGCTTTGCTTCACGCACTCATGACCTGAGGTCACTTCTAAAGAAAGGCGTGAAGTTTTCTTGGTCGCCTCAGTGTCAGTTGGAGTTTGAAGGGGTCAAGAAAGCTCTTCGTGCTGCTCCCTCTTTACAGAGTTTTGACACTTCCTCGAGGTCCACTCTTGTCACTGATGCGAGTTCAAAAGGTTTAGGGGCTGTTCTTAAACAAACGAAGAATGGTAAAGAAGAAACCATCATGTTTTTGTCAAGAGCTCTTGTTGGTCCTGAGCTCCAATACTCAGTAATTGAAAAAGAGGCGTTATGCATTTTTTGGTCCATCAAGAAGCTAAAGAAGTTTCTCTGGGGAAGTTCCTTTGTTGTGCATTCGGACCACAAGCCTCTTAAAGATTTGTTTTGCAAAAAGGGGCTAGATGCTGTCTCGTCTAGAATTTGCAAGTGGATTATAGCACTTCAAGACTTTGATTTTGTAGTAAAGTACATCCCGGGGGTAGACAATAAGGTTGCAGATTGTCTCTCTCGTTTGGTACCTAAACAGTTGGATGGTCTTGACTCTGAAGACACATGGGAGATTGATAATTTCAATGTGTGTGAGGTTGTTGAAGGTGTTGTGTCTGAAGCTGAATGGAGGGATTCCTTGCAGAGTGATCCTGTCTTGCATGAGGTCTGTAAACTAGTTTCTCATGGGTGGACGGGCATCAAAACTCTGTCTGAAGGGGCACGGAAGTTCTGGAATGTAAGGGATGAACTTTCACTCTGTAACGATCAGTTGTGGAGAGGAACACGCCTTGTTCCTCCGTCATCCCTGAGGGAGAAAATTGTTCAGTTAGCACATGATGGACACCAGGGCATCTCAAAGACAAAGGAGAGAGTTTGCTTACATTTTTGGTGGCCAGGTGTTGATATTGTGGTTGAGCGGTTGGTTAGGGACTGTGCTGAGTGTAGAGCTTGCGATAAAATTTGTAAAACCCGGACCCAACCTATGATAATACGTGAATCTCCTACTCGGTGTTGGCAACATGTAGCCCTAGATCTCTTAGGGCCAGTCTATTCCAAGGCAGGGCAACATTATGTTTTGGTTTTGATAGATATGTACTCTAGGTGGCCTGAGGTGAAGGTCACCCAAACTGTCGAAACAAAAGATGTGGTAAAGTTTTTAGAGGATGTATTCTGTAGGGAAGGCCTTCCCGAATCTCTCTTGACAGACAATGGTGTACAACTAGTGTCAAGAGAGATGGAACAGTTTCTAGCTAAAAAAGGGATTGTACATAAACTTTGCTCTCTCTATGACCCAGAATGCAACGGAATGGTTGAGAGATTCAATCGTGTTCTGAAAGAATCTATCCAGCTAGCTAAAGAGCAAGGACGTGACTGGAGAGCTGCAATATTTGAAAGAGTGAAAGCTTACCGTTTGACTCCCCACTCCACCACTGAGATAGTTCGTTTTGAGCGATTTAGAGGGCGCACACCTAACACTCTTTTGTTTCAGTCATGGATGAGAGGGAAAGGTGGCGACATTGAGATTCCCGAGGATCCTCGATGGAGTGCGCTTCAGAATCTCAAGTCAGCAAAAATGAAAGCTAACTTTGATGTGAGGCATGCCGTTGCTCACACCTCAGTTAACATAGGTGATTTTGTGAGAGTACGTTTTCCACAGAAGTCTGGGGGTACCAAGTTCTCTACCCCTCGTAAGGTTGTCAAGCTTCTCCTTAATGCTGTAAAACTTGATGACGGACGGATCTGGAATTTGAATAGGATAGCTCCTGTACGCCCCTCCATTTCTTCCTATTGCCATACTAACAGTTCATCTTCTAAATTTACTTCTCCTCTGCGTAGGAGTACTCGTACATGTAAAGTTCCACTAAGATTGCGTGATTATACTCTGAGCTGAACATTTTGTCTCTGTAGCCACCACTTTGTATTGGGGGAAGGTGTGTGGTATTTGTATATTCATTACCCTGTCTATTCTCCCCATTGCCTACCATCTGTGTCCTTCCACCTGTGTGTGGAATGCCCTGCACAAGGAGCTCTAGAATGTAAAGGTCTTCTTGCTGCCTAGCTACAATGCATTGGAGTCAGTTGCTGCTGTGTCACCTGTGGGTAGGACGCTGTTACTTCTCTAGCTTGTGAAACCAATAAAGGTTATCTTCAACTGTTTCCTGACTACGTACTTCTTCACACATGAGGCTTGTTTATGTCTGTATACTCATTTGGACCACAATGTCTGAAAGTACATTTTAGCTCCCAGTGGTGCCTGAAACACTTCACATCCATTCTCGTAGAAAAATATCTATTAAGGACCCATAAGTTCATTCGGCTGCTGCTGAAGTGTAGGTTAATAATGATCTAGGTTGGAGTTATCCAGGATCTTCAATGATCGGAGTCTTTTGGGGCATGTGAGTTCCTTGTAGTTGGTGGTAAAGAATTCTAGTAACCAGCCCTTTTGTTTGGTAAAGCCCTGTTCTTTGCCATGTGCAGCTTTGGAAAGTGTTTCCATACCCAGGAACCCCCTTAATGTTTCCAGCCACTTCTGCTCTGAGGGGGTGGTTGTTGCCCTAAAAGAGTGCTAAGATCGATTGTTTGGCTGCCAATAACACATAGGATGTGAAGCGACCCTGGCTGCCATCAAGGGGTAATATCTGTAGCTGGGCAACCCAATGGTGTCACTTTGGGCCATTTGGCTAGCGTCTATCCAGTTCAATGTTCATATAAACCACAATCTAGAAATTGGCCAGTCTAGGACATGACAAAAGCACGTGTCAGCGCTCGTTTTCCCTGCACCCCCTGCAGCCTTATGGCCTTCTCCCACCTCCCAACTTTCCAAGGCGAGCCGGAGTATAATGCCAGCTAAAGAAAATAGAGTGACTCCCTCCCTCCTACATGGATAGCACAGTTATTGGGTCAAATTCCCACTGTTCTTGCTCTAGCGTAAAGCCAAATTCCTTTTCTGAGGAACGTTGAAATGTAAATTGACTGTCACCATGTTTGTTACTTAAGATAGCGCAAATATTGGAGGTACTGTGTTTATTCCCACTGCAAAGTAAGAGGTCATTCCCAAAGGAGGTGAGGGCTCTGGTAGCTTCCCGTTTAACAATAGGATTGAGCAACCAATGACGAAGTTGCATATAACGGCTTTGTTCTTATTCTGGGAGCACATATTTGTTCTTCAGTTGTTCAAACAACTTAATGGTGCCATGGTTAAACATGTCTCGAATGGTTTTACATCCGCCCTATAGCCATTTTTGATATGGAGCCTTGGTTAGCTCCGGAGTGAAATCCTGTTTGTCCAAAAGGTAAGTGAAGGGGGGTGGAAAGGGCTTGGGCCCATATCTGACTGCCACTCTATCCCAGACGTCCAGCGTGTCCCCTGTTAATTGGGATTTGTAGACTGTTTTAGTGCGCCGCACCTTGAGCAACCAAGGCACTTCTTAGAGTGGCTCCGCCACCAATGTGTGATCAATCATTCACTATCCCTTTTCAGTCTCCCTCCTTGTCCAACATATGAAGAATCGTAGGTGAGCCGCCGCATAATGATGAGCCACGTTTGGGACCCCCAACCGTCCTTGATGTGAGCACATTGAACATTGTCTCCTAGTGAGCCTTTCTTTGTAACATCCCATTTCTAACCAATTAGTTAATTTTATCTGTAGTCAGGGCTTTTCTCTTTCAATCTGGGAAGTGTGTGGGTAATTATTTTTAAAAGCTATCTGGGTGTACAAAAACTTAAAGGAAGAAAATCCTAGCATGTTGTTGGCTAAGTAGTGTCAATAAGGAAAATCAACTCTGGGGGTAAAGACATACAGGAACCAATGCTCAGAACCCTTAAACTACCATGATTGTGGCTCCTCAAACATTAATCACTGAAATAGTAGCATCCGAGTGCTCGCAACCATGTTCAAGAAACAATTCAAGAAACAGAGGCGAATATGTGGCTTTTTGTTGTGTCACCATAACTGGTGGCAACCACTCTGCACCCTGCAAATAAAAATATGTTACGTCATATCTGTACTTACTATCAAAATTCACAATTTTGGCTTGGAAAGCCTTAGGGCTATCACATAAGGGCCTCATACAACAAGGTTCCCATTGCATAACGTTATGAAGCTCAAGTTAGCCACTAAAATTAACAGGGCATCTCCTCATCATTGTTGTCATTAAGATAAGTATCATCGTTGTCGAGTAGT
The DNA here is from genome assembly GCA_963921515.1 of Calotriton arnoldi. Taxonomy (NCBI): domain Eukaryota; kingdom Metazoa; phylum Chordata; class Amphibia; order Caudata; family Salamandridae; genus Calotriton; species Calotriton arnoldi. The sequence continues at coordinate 800,187 of CAWUFW010008351.1, forward strand.
GTTGACTTCACCCTGATAAGACTAGTTGTATGACAAAACCCTGCATGCCTTTACCCCACATGCCTTTACAACGCAGTCACTACCTTGACTACAACGTTACCACGTGTAACTTTACCACACAAGTCGTTACAACGACTTGCTTTAGGGGGCGCAGGACTTTGGAATAGTATAAATTACTATTCCAACTCCAGTCTATGCAACAGTAGAGAAGGTGTTGGACTTAAAAATCCAACTCCAGTCCAACAATGGGCCCCCTAAAACAAGTCGTTGTAACGACTTGTGGGTTAGAGTAACACGTGGCAACGTCGAAGTCGGGGTAGTGACTTCATTGTAAAGGCAGGTCAATGTTGTGACTGTGGGATAAAGGATGTTTCCCAATAAGACCTGTGGTTGCTGCTGACCAGGGCTCACACTCCAGTCAACCGACAACTCCATTTCTTACAAGTAGTGCATATGTGTTGAGCTGATCCAAGAGCCGATGTACTGTATTGATGTCTCCAAGGCTAGCAAATGGGCGTTGTGTGATGGTATCTTACTAAGAAATATGCAGGACATGTGATATATGAGTACTTTCTGTTAGTACCAAATTTGAAGCGGAAATGTATCCCTAAAGCTTCCACTTGGCAATGGGCACGCGGTGAAGTTAAACAAGTGATATCTCCTTGCCACACAATGAATACTCAGTCCACAGGCCTGTTCATCGTTCACTGCAGGAGGATGCAGCCAGGCAGTCATTGCGTCATTGGTGTTTCCAGCACTACACCTTGCCTGGTGAAGGAAATGACCTGATTAGGGTCACCCGGGTCACTCGCGAACACCTCTCAGCCTTCAATGTAGCAGAAGAGGGATTCATGGTCAAAAGAGCTGAAATATCAGTAACCGCTGTAAACTGGGGAATCACTACTCCATTAATGTCACGCAAGTCAATCACAAAACGATAAACATCTTCATAGTCATCAAGCACGATTTGCAATAAGGCTCGCTCTCCTGCCTGCTGTATTTTATATTGAGGGAACGGCCCCATATGTTCCCTAAACTTTGTCCAGTCTCTATCCTCAAATCCACGTGCCAGCGTCCCACTACTCAATACTGTCGGGGATGAAAAAACACAGCGGGTGTAGCAACGGAAGTAACAGACACTAATGTCGCTCTTGGCTGCATCGCATGTGTAAGAGCTGGCGAAAGAGAAGCTGAAGCAATACGTGTGGCAGGAGTACTAACAGTCATAGTCTCCACAGACAGCGAGGACAAAGAAAGGACAGGAGATGCCGTGGCCAAAGCAGGCGGATCGACAGTAATAGAATCAAAAACAGCAGAGACAGAAGGAAAGGGATTGTTGGGACTGGGAGGGAAGAGCGGGATATATCTTCAGCGGGGCATATGAAGGTAGGGGTCGGGTGTCTAACAATTCTACCCCAAAAGTATAATTTTCTTCTTGGGCCACATGACATTTATCAATCTGTAATCGAAACCTTCTATCTTCACAGTCAATACCCTTCTCTTGCTTTTCCTTGTCACATGCTATGGCCTTCTGCGTCAAAGTCTGCATTCTCCCTTTCCGGGCCTTTTTCTCTACTTTCATTCACCTCTGTTTAGCTACTTTTTGCCACGTTCTAAGGGAATCAAACATAGACTGCCTACTTCACTTTGTAAACAATTTTTCCTGTAAAAACCCAATTTTTTGTTCATCAAAAGTGCCCGTCAAAGGCCACTGCAACTCTGCATTGTCCCTCATATATTTGTGCCATAACGTACTAAACATAATAGGGCTATGGCCATGCTTCAGATACATATCAAAGTTTGGAGTGCCTTTTGGAGGCGCTGGCTGTCTTACCTATAGTCGAGTATCAGTAGAACAACAACGACAGCACAAAGAAACCTGTTTGCTTATACCAGGCATTCTCAAAAGAAGACATGTTCACTATTTATGCCTGGCAAAGTATTTGCAAATACTTATCCCAAAATCAATCCTCAGACCGTACCCAATGCAGACCAAAATCGGTCCTCTGACCGTACCAAATGCAAACCAAAATCTGTCCTCAGACCGTACCAAATGCAAACCAAAATCGGTCCTCAGACCGTACCAAATACAAACCAAAATGGTACCATATCCACAAAGAACCAAAACAAACTCACCTGGTGCACGCAGGTCAAACAAATTTACTCTCCACTGCCGACTCTTCGGACCAAACGGTCAGATCCAAATGTTTCGCCATTCAGGACTCCAGTCGGGATGACCACTGGGCGAGGCACCGACCGGTCAGACAGAGGGGGCAGCTGCGAGTTCAGGAACTCTCTCGTGCAGGGATCCCGGGTCTGCCCGTCTGACCCGACGATAGCCTCGACCTCCCCACCCGTCCTCAGGAGGGGAAGGGCCACTCGCCCGATGGTGTCCCTGTTCGGGCACCAACTGAAGGAAATGACCCAATTAGGGTCACCCGGGTCACTTGCAACCACCTCTCAGCCTTCCACACCAAAATGAAGAGTCGGGCAGACAGCAGAGAATACAAACCAAGTACATTTATTCAGATACACTCGAACGGAGCCCAGTCAGCCCAGCCTCCTGGGATTGCTGCAGAGGGACTGACATCAGCAAACATGGAGATACATTATGTACAGTTCAGAACCAATGAAGACACGCCCAGACTGGAAATTTCCAGACAGAGGCAGCTACACAAAGGAGTACAGAAGGATAAGTTTTGATTCTGAGGCCGGACACGCACTATCGCTGAACCAAGGTCGTTCTGGTCGTGCCCACCGCGAGACCAGTGGAAGCGGGCCTCTATCTCAAGGGAAACGTATGCGCTAATAAGATCAGTGTTTTCATTAGGACAGCAAGGTCCAACCTTAGAGACGTGACACTTACCAAAGCCGCTTTTTGCAGATGCAGGGAAAAAAACTAGCTTCGATCATAACTCAAAATGGCGGTCAAACATAAAATGGTGCCGCAACTGCTAACTTAATGTAGAAAAATACATGAGCAACACAGCGAAAACATTTTTATTCTAACACTGGCAGAGTCTCTCATTGCAGCTGATACCCATCTCGCCTCCTTTAGCACCATCGCTGCATCTACCAGCGGTTCTTGTTACGCTGCGGGACATTTGAAGCAGGACCTTTGCTTCTCCAGGTTTTATCGCTCTATGAGCTGGTGTAGTCCTCTCAAGGACACCTGTATCTGACAAGGGCATGTACACGACCTCTCCACCCCAGCCATTCATTTTTCTTAGACCATCAGGGCTGTGGGAAGGAACTTAGCATTTTTCCAGCTCAAGATCGCGTATTCTGACAAAATATCTGTGGCTCCTCTGCTACTCTGCTTTCTGCCTTCTGTAGACTCTTACTCCAAGCCCTCAGTGAGCTCTGGCACAGTGTGGCAAAGTAGCAACACGGGGCTGGGAAACTGCCCTCGGGCTCCGCTTCATGTTAAAGCCTGGATGTTTAGGTCCAATGAGAGAGAGAGAACGAATGAATGAGAGAGAGAGCGAGAACGCAGGCCAGGGAGGCGCAGCCGGTCCAGTGAGGGGCCAGTGACAAGCCCCTACTTGGGGCCAGTAATGAGAGCACAGCTGAGCCCAGGAAAACACCGGGCGCCGATTGGTCAGCTTGGTTTAAAGCGACAAATCAGCAGGGGGGCCCCTGGATGCACCAGAAGGGTAAAGGCGTGCCCCCCCCCAAGAATCATGTGCCTTCACCATTGATGAGGATTCGCCATCGCCGTAGAGGAGGAATTCGCCTGGATCGCCGTGCTTTGGGGAATTTTAAGGAGCGTGGGCAGCGGCGTGAGGCGAGCTAACTGCCCAGCTTGGGCTTGTTGGAGTGACCCCAGGGGCGACCTTGGAGCGGGATGAGCAACGTGAAGGGAGCGCGCTGCCTGGGGATTGTGCCGGAAGAACGTGGTTGGGCAGCGGCGTGATCGGAGCACGCTGCCCGTGCGGCAGAGGTGAGAAGGGCAGCGGCGAGGCAAGGAGCATGCTGCCTGGGATGCAAGAAGTGCGGGGAAGCTTGGACAGTGGTGGGTGGTGAGCGCACTGCCCATGGTCAACAGAGGACGGGCAGCGGCATGAGTGGCGTGCGCTTCCCATGTGGCAAAAGTGAGAAGGGCAGTGGCGTAGCAAGGAGCACGCTGCCCGAGATGTGGGGACTGCGGGGGAAGTGTGGGCAGTGGCATGTGGTGAGCACACACATGTGAAATTGAGGACAGGCAGTGGAGTGCGCTGCCCAGGTGGCGAAGTGAGAAGGACTGCGGGAATAGCTCGGGCAGCGGCGTGTGGTGAGTGCGCTGCCCGCGTGGAACTGAGGAAGGGAAGCAGTGTGCTCAGGAGCATGCTGCCCTTGAGGAAGTGGTTGCTGTGTCTTGGGCCGCTAGGCCCACATGATAATAAAAGACCATACGGACACGTTAGTGATGTACTGGAACTGGCCACGAGCACATGCACCCGGGCCCTTTTATTAACAGGCTCACGTCACTCGTGACGCCTGTGATGGATGGGTGTGGGGTGCATGTGTGCCCACTCCCCCAAGGGAGTGGTTAACTAGCTCGGTGTCTGCTGAGACACTAGAACGTGTCCAGCAGGACACAACATTTCTCCCAAATTTTAATGAAAACAAAACAACCACTAGTCCAACCTTTAGGGGTAAACAACAATTAACCATACACCACAGGGTCCATCAGCTTCTCGTGTCAGGCAGCAGGAAGACAGCAGACAGGGCCTGGTGACTCTGACTGCAGCAGGACGATCTCGGCGGGCACTCATAATTTAATCTGAGTTGTTCAGGACACGAACGCTGGCTTGGAGACGTCAGCTGCACTCTCGTACCATGCCCCTGGAAACATGTCTTTTGGTCTGAGGTAACTCCCCTTCCCTGACATAGAGGATGGTATGTGGTGGGTAGTAACAGTTCCTTAAACAGGGTGCGTCACGAGCAAGGTGGGAGTCCAAGGTGAAGATTCACGATGGTGTTGCTTGAGCGACTGAAATCTCTGCTAGACTACTTTGCTGTATCCTGTAACCTGTCGGTGGGGCAATATCAAGTCCAACTCTCCCGCCTGGGGAGGCCCTTTGTCGGGTTTGCCACGGGACTGCTTGTGAGCTGTGCTGGGGCTGCGTGTGTGCCGACTGGGGGCAGCTGCTAGACCACCGGGGAGCCAGTACCCAGTCGCTCGCACAAACCTCAAGGGCGGATGAGTCTTGGTCAGGATATGCTCTCGCTGCCGCAGTTCAGGTATGAGCCAGGTCAGCAGGTGACCTCTGGTTTTGCTTGTCGGCTGGTTTAGCAACAGTGTAGGACTCCAGTCCAGTGGTACTCGAGATAGTCGTCTTTGACGCATTTGACGAGGACTGACGTGATGGCATTGCCAGCCGGGTGGTGAAACTGAACAACTGTTGGTGATGACTTGCCTTGATGGTTGCAGGCCTTCCTTCTTGAGTCGATCACCTGGAGCGGGGGTGGCCAGGTGCCTCCATTTCCTTTGGGGAGGCAGTTACATCTGTGCACTTGGACTTCTTGGGCTACTAGGACGTTGGTGACAGTGACGTGATGGACACGCTGAGAAACGTGAGGCATGAGACTCTGTTCGCGCAGGCTTTGCAGCTTACTCTCGGTCTCCCACTGGGCGGTTGCCAGTTCCTTCTCTGGTTGTCACCCCCTTCACTTGCTGTTGGTGTGTCGGGATTCGCTCCTTTTGCAGCTCTGGTTCTCTTCATCGTCCGGCCCGGCCACTTACAACTTCCCCTTCTGAACTTGGTTGGTTGTCCGATTCTTAGTGTAGACCCTCCGGTCACACTTCCACATTTCCTTCTGAGTGCGGTGTTATGCACATGGCAACGATGATGATGTGGTTGCCATGGGACCTTGTCGACAGGTGTTGACGATCTTCTAGGAGAGGAGGCTTCTGGAGGGACTTCGCACCCATGTGTCTTTGTCTTGCTGAGGCTGTTCCTTCACCCATGGCACCTGCGGTCAGGAGCAGGGGTGCCGTCCGACTTCGACTGCCGACGCTCGGGGATGGACGGTCGCACTGGGAAGCGTTGGGGAGAGACGCGGTTCGCGCTTGCTGCGGCTTATGTTTGGTTCTCCCATGGGGCTGTCTCCAGGGACGTCGGTCCTCCTTGGTGGCTGTCTGGTGTCTCTGGGTGTGCTCTTGGCCTGTGGTACTACAAGTCCTCGTGCTTCTCCTCTTGTTTTCCTTAGCGCACCTGTGTTTGTCCTGCTCTTTCTGGTGACAGGATTGTCACTCTTCTTTTCGCTTCTCCTCCGGGTGCAGTGACATGCACCATGTTCCAAAAAAGGCCAACAAGGCCTCTCAACTTCAATGGTCTCTGGACCATGCGGGCGAGACTTCCGTCGCTCTTCTCTGCTGGGTGTCGAACAGCCACTTGTCTCGTGTGCTCCCTCCTCAGGCAGCTTCTTGAAGCTCCTACTCCGGGTGTTCCCTCTTCTGGGAATGACTTCCACGGGTAGTAGGGAGCTGTGGTAGTGGCTGTCCACTTGGAGTGTGCGACTCTTCTCTTGCCTGTCTTGGGTCACCGGCGACTCCGTCTTGGGGCAGTGTGAGGGATGACACTCTGCTGTCTTCGGCCCACTGCGGGGCTTCACTTGTGCAGTGGAGATGTGGAGGCTCTTCTTGCTGCCTTCAGCTTTGCTCCTTTTCTTTCCGGGGAGGTTTCTCTCGCCTGGGGTGTTTCTTCCTTGTTGTGGGGCTTCTTTTCTCATGGCAAAACCCAGTGAGCCTTCACAGGGGAAACAGATCTCTGGTTGCCGGCAGCGGCAGCAGAGCTTGCAGGCTTTAACAGTCTCTGTTGAGAAGCTCTTGCTTTGTGGCAGTGGGGGTGTTCTTATCTGGCTCCCTATATATTTGCTTCTTTGCTCTGGCACTTGGTGTGCCCGTGTTGTAATTTGCGGTGGTATCCGTTCACCACTAGGAGCGGGCGGCGCAATGTCCTCACTGGCAGTGGCGTCGGGCAGTCACTGGGGTTTTGCACGCTATGGGCATGTTCTCCACATGCCTCCAGGCGGGGCGTGCTTGGCTGCCTCCTGTCCAGGAGTAACTTTCTTTTACTGTTGCTTCTTCCAGCCTCGTGCGTAGGCTGCTCTGCAAAGCACACTTGCTACTCTTGGCTACCACTTCTTTTGTGCTGCGGTGGCAGACGGCAGTCCCCGGGAATGCGTGGTGTGCTCCGCACCCGCCCCGGCTCCTTTGTGCTGGCGTCGGTCTCTTTCCCTGCGAGGGCTCTGCAGGCAGTAGGTTCAGGCACCGTAGGGCTCCTTTTATGCTTCGGCGTGAAACCACTGTGTATGGCAAAGTCACTGGGGTCCTCCTGGCCCTCTGATGATTTGCGCTACTATGTACCGGGGTCACCAGTTGCTCCAACTGGCGCCGTTCATTGGTTCCAGCTAGGGAGCGCCGTGGATACTTCATTCTAACTGCGGCGGCTTTCCTTATGCTACAGGCCAGCTTTCTGGGTTGCAGGTGTAGCGGTGTACACCAGGAGACACCAGGGTGCGCAGTCTGCCCGCACTGTGGGCAGTCTTTACTTGGAGTCATTTTCCTGCTGCCTGACACTTGGCAGCAGTGGTGTACTTCACAGGGGGCATGCCTTGCCCCAACACGCTTGTAGCAGCAACCGGCTGCTTCAGTGGTCCAGAGCTTCTTCCAGGAGTTGGCTGTCTCTTCCCTGGGGTGACGACCATCAGGGGCCTTCCTGTGCTTACTTTCTCCTGGGATAGGGCTGGAGATGCCGGTGCAGGGTTTTCCTCAATGCAGACGCACTGTATCCTCACGGCCACTAGGTGGCGCTGCAGCCACTTTCCATACGTTGCAGGCAGGCTACGGCCTTTCACCAGCTGTGCTGTGTAAGGGAGTCCTTGTGTTCCTACTCCCAGGCCGGGCTGGATCAGTAGACATGGGACAGAGATGAAGGGTCTCACCTCTCATGTGGGCGGAGCGCTGCACTTCTCTGTTGGCTTTCCCTCCTCAGTCCTGCCAAGTATCACGCTTCACGCGTTAGACTAACGCATTTCAGTGTGGTGCTCCGCATCACCGCACTGAAATGCATTGTCACGCATATGCATCTGTCTCAGCTGTCACTGTGAAGCACTGCAAACTGTGTGTTGTGGCAGAACTCCGCTGAGCGCACTGCTTTGCAGGCTTGGGGCACTCCCTGCACAGCTGAGCTCACTGCTTCTAGTAAGTGCTACAACAATGTATCTTATAATTGTGACATTCCGGCCGGTGCGCCGCGCAGCTATGAGTCATGTAACCTGACGTCATGAGCTAGTGCCCAAGCGGGGAGTTTGAGGAAGGCGGCTGGCAGGCTACCGGTTTGCAGGTGCCGCCGTCTCAAATGCAATTAGGGCATGGCTCCGGCTTTCTGCTTGCTTCGGGCTGTGGAGAAGCCCGGTTTTGGCCTGGGCATTTTAAACAGGTGTCGGGGTGGATTTCCGCACACTGCTATCTACATCAGAAGCACATGAACTCCCTCAGGACAGCTGGCGGCCTGCCGGGCGGCAAACCAAAATGATTGCCGGTGGGGGGTGGCTCCCGGCCTAAGCCTGCTGCCTTGCAGAGTCGCCGACGCAAGAGTCACGCTGCCTGCAGTGCTGCAAAAGTTGAAGTAAGTACTATTTACCAGGCATTGCTACCTGTGTGTCACTATGTTAATATAACACAAATTATTTTCAATAGCAGCGAGCGATGAGCAGCTGCCTCAGCCTGCAGTCTCAGACAGTGGATGCCCTAGCCACGGTCACGGGTCAAGGAGGCATAGTTGGATCCATGATTAAACGGTTCGTGAAGTTGTTGGGGCCTCTCTCGTCTTTGCTATTGGGCCGCGTTGCGCCACAGAGAGAGGCCCCGAGTCCTGACGTGGTGCTCTCCAAATTGATTCTGCAGGGAGTGGGGCAGGCAGGCCCCAGATTTGCTGGCAATCTGTTTTGTTTTTCTTCCGGCCAGTCCAGGGCAACACTCGGCAGGCACGCACCACACCACTGGGTTGTTGGTGCCAGGTTCAAGACCCAAGTGGGAGAGAAGCCCTGGAGGGATGCTCATCAGCATCATTAATTACGAGGGAAGTGCCAAGGGGCAACCCCAGTCCGAGTCGCAAAGCCAAGGCTCAAATGGTGTACTTTGTAATATTTATTTTTCCCTCGTCTTCATGGCTTAATTTCCTTGCTTGATTTTGCTCGTGAGAAAGTGTCACTCATAGTGGTTGAAATGTCACTCCTAATTACACTGAAATTATGAAGATGTCACACATAGCAATCTGGAACCTTGGCAGCTATGCCTCCTATCATGCATGCGTTTGTCTGCCGCATGAGTGAGTCACGCACTTTAGGTTTGGCTGCTATTTGTATTACAGGGTGCGATGCCGTGAAACACCACCAGGTGGCGCTGTTACACCCTGTTCCTCAGCGCTCGGCCTTTGCCCGCTGGCTATCCTGGTGCCTCGCCGGCTGTGCAGACCGCACACCACGCGTCTGAGGGTCAGACGCAGTAGCGGCCCGTGGTGGGAGTGCTGCCGGGCGCTGACGTGGGGCGGGGGAGGGGCAGGGTGGGGGGTAGTAAACTACGGATTACGGCCGATTAGAGGTAAGTAAACATATAAATAAATAAAACGAATTTTGTTGCGCGCGCAACGAAATTCGTTTTATTTAGACCTGACAGTGCAGGATAAGAAAGATGAGGAGGAGAGGGAGAGGCAAAAGCAGAGAGTGGAGTGTAACATTGAGAATTGGCTCTGGACCTTCAAAACCTTAGCTAGCGTGTTTGTGGAGAAGTTCCTGCAGAGCGCAGCGGCACTGTTCTTGCACAAGCAGAAAGTGCACGAGGCACACCTAAAATATCAAGGAGACGCCTGGCTCTTGTATGATGAGGGTTTTAGGGTAAGAATGCAAACCTGGCCATGCATCGATTCGGACCACCAGGATGAAGAAGGGTATGCGACCCATATGTTGGAGGTAAGGGAGGGAGTCAGTAGCAAGGAGTTACCTTTCCGGGGACAGGATATAAAGCGAGGCAGGATGGTATTCCCCATAATAACAAACCTAGGGCCTATGTGGGAAGAAAACCAAGAAAAATCCGCAACACATCATGCTGGAGGTATGACAGGGATGATTGCAAGTGGGGTCAGTCTTGTAAGTTTAGGCATGCCTGTAGCAACTGCGGGGGGCACAACCAGCCACTGAATGCAAGAGGCAAGGGGACAAGAACAACTCTGACAACAAAAATAGGAGATTGGGGATGGGGGCACCGGAAGCAGAGGGCAGGCCCGACACAAATCTGCCCACACCTGTTGAAATTGTTGGGCAGCTACCCTAAGGTTAGAGAGAAACTGTTGCCCGCAGAAGGTAGACAAGGAGGTTCGTCTAGGGTGGGTCTCTGGTTTCTTTGCAGAACCCCTGGGCAGCAATTTTGTGGTCTCACCGCTGGGGTTGGTACCCAAGAAGGAGCCCGGTCAGAATCGACTCATTCACCACCTGTCACACCCAGCTGGGGAGTCGGTCAACGACTGGCTGGACCAAACCAGCTGTTCGGTACCCTATGCCACCGTAGATGATGCAATAGATCAGATCAGGACAAGCGGGAAAGGGTCTATGCTGGCCAGGGCTGATTTTGAATCAGCAGTCTGCTTGTTGCCTGCACACCCAGAAAGCTACCCCCTGCTAGGTTTTCAACTGGGGCAGCAGTATTACCGTGATAAGTGCCTGCAAATGGGGTGTGCAATCTCCTGCGCTTACTTCGAGGCCTTTAAAAGCTGTCTAGAATGGGCCCTGAGGAAACGTCTCCCAGCAGGGGGGCGGATTCATTACCTGGATGATTTTTGTTCATTGGCAAACGGGGCTCTACAGAGTGTGCGGGGCTGTTGGGGCAGCTTGTGGCTTTGACGGAAGAGCTGGGGGTGACTCTTGCCCAGGAAAAGAAGAAAGGCCCTACCGCACAACGGTGCTTTCTGGGAATTGACCAAGTGTCCAGTAGAGACATGTTAGCATTTATACAGTGGGACTTTTCCAAAAATAAAACTAGATCTTGGGCGCAAACTCACATTAGCGCAGTTTCTTACTACACATAATTAGCGGCATCAGCGATCCAGCTGGTACACTCTACTATAGGGCAGCCATGAAGGGATGTGACCAAAGCAGCAGGACAGCTGACACCCCATAGGGTTCGGGACTGTGCAAAAGGTGTTCAAGGAGCTTCAGAGCATCTGCACGCAGAGGCATGAGCTTTAGCTCTTTCAAGTGGCATTCTCCTTGGCGTTCGTAGGGGCCTACAGAGTCAGTGAACTGGTGGCTTCGGCCAGATTCAACCCTGGGCCGTCCTGCTTGAGGAGGAGTGGTGCAGGAGAACAGCGCCATGACAATATATCTGCGTAGATCAAAGACAGGTCAAGGGGGTAGGGGCATGCACACACATCTGCATTGCCTCACAGACAGCGACTGCTGCCCCGTTTGCTGCATGTGTGATTACTTAAAGAACCCAGCCCAGGGAAAGCAGACCATTTTTTGCCATGAGGTCGGCTCATACCCTAGCCGTTTTCAAAAGGCATTTAGTAGTAGTAAAGTTAGGACTCCTAACTTTACTACTACTAAATGCCTTTTGTGAATACCGAAAGTTGTAAAGTTAGGATTTTGTCTCAGTTTAGTAGTAGTAAAGTTAGGACTCCTAACTTTACTACTACTAAATGCCTTCTGTGAATACCAAAAGTAGTAAGTTTAGGATTTTGTCTCCGTTTAGTAGTAGAAAAGTTAGGAGTCCTAACTTTACTACTACTACATGCCTTCTGTGAATACCAAATGTAGTAAGTTTAGGATTTTATCTCAGATTAGTTCCCCCCAGTCTCTACAGCCTCCAACCCCGGAGCATCTAATACTGATTATGTACCTGTGCTTAACCTGAATCCTGACACTGAGCTGGAAGTTCATTTCCCTATTCTCTGTCATCAGAGGTGGTGAAGAAAGTATACTTGGGATGTTGTTCTGCATCAGAGAGCACTTCTAATGTCACTGTCTGGGACTGAGCACCTTAAATGCTACTTGCAACTACCCATACATGCACAGGTGCTTCACTGCTGCCACCCCACCTCCTGCGCCATACACTGGGGCAGCTGATGTGTGACAGGCTACTGCTGTGGTGGCAGAACGGACTCCTTTGTGTCTTGGTACATGTCTCTTCCAGAGATGGACCAGAGGCAGAATCAAATGTAATGCAGCAAAATGCCATCATCCACACTGCCTGACACACCAATCACTGAATTGCTATCCAGTGGGCTAATCCAAATATGAATAACACGGCAGCAAAGTCAATAGTTGTCCCATTTCCCAATTCTATGTATGCTTCTCTGTGGCCTGATCCAACACGTCAATGGTACTGAGACATGAGCAATGACGCACGTCCTTCTGTGTGTATATATACTGTACATGGTTTAATGTATTATTTTTTGTGATTACACGAGACCGCTGGGGAAGTGAAGGGCGCATACCAGCCCTACAGATAATCATCTAAAACAGTTCAAAATGCAGATTTTAATGTGGGGTTAGCACTAACTTTCACCCAGCAAAAATGCTGACTAAATGCATCCTTCAAAACATTACTAGCTGTTTAACAACTAAATAAACATCTTGAAAGATTCTATTGAATTCCTTCTGTTTCACTCTATGAGTTGATTGCAGTTTAGGCACTACATTGTTCAACTGTATTAATTCATGGTATAGGTCTGGTATGGCATGAGCTTGTTGTCTTTCAACACCTGTTTTTTAAACTGTGAAAGCAAAATAGCAAATTATGAAATATCTTATGTTTGACAGCAATAATTTTTTTTAACTAGGATAAATTAATATTTAGCTATTTAACACATTCTTACTATTTTCTTCTGTTTCAGTACCTTCACCAACGCCTGCTGTATCACCGATAGTGCCAACAGAAACAGCTACCTCGGTATCAAAACAAGCCACTTCAATAACAGTGCCACATCCAATTCCAGCAATAATATCAGTCACAACAACAGTCACAATCCCATTGAATATTAAATCAGTATCAATACAGTCATCCACAAAACCAGTGCCAACCCCCATATCATAAACAACATCAACAACCATTACACCACTACCAACCACAGCATGTACATCACCAATAACTTCAACAATGCAAACATCTATTTCAACACCAAGAATATTCACAACAAAAACTGTGATGCCAACCACTCTAACAAATCCAACAAGTTCACAAGCAACAGAGAGTATATCTACTAGTGCACTGCACACAATAACACAAACTACGTTTACACCAACTACAACTACTACAATAATAATGATACCAAATACGTCACTCAGCACAATAACAACACTGTCAGAAACAGCACTGAATCCTACCGTTACAGCATTAGTAACCATAACTAGAAATATAGCAATAACAAGTCCAACCATAACATCATCAACCAAAATAGGGAAGAAAATTCTATGCAAACAGTCACAATATCAAAGGCATCAAGCCCTGCAACCACAACTATATCATACACAACACCAACATCTTCTACAACAATAACAAGTATAGGAACACCAAAACATGAAACTGTTCAAGTCACAACATATCAACCAACTCCATCACATGAAACAGCATATTCTACAACACCAAACAAAGACAGAACATTAATGACAACAATCCCAATCACCACAGCCACACATTCATCAACAACATCCGCAACAGCTTCACCTTCGTCTGCACAGTCCACATTAATTTCATTAACACCAGCACAACCCATAACATTATTCACAACTTCAACTCCTACCACAACTATGGTAAAAACTGCAATAACAGGAAATACAATAACATCACCAACTAAAACAGTAACATCAACAACACAGATACTAAGCACAATAGCACCAACTATAAAACAAGCATTTACTACGGCATCAACAGATGCTAACACTAACACAATGATTACACAAACACACACTACAGACAAAACAGAGACTGAGACAAATGGACTCACCATAACAAAGTCCGACACAATGATATCAACAATCACAACAACACAAGTCACAACAGTATCAAACAACACAATAAATTCATCAACAATACAACCAACATCTTCTACAACCACAACAACACTCCCACCAAGGACACCATTCGGGTCACTCTCAACAACAGAGACTGCTACATCAGTAATACCATTTTCCACCACACGCCTCACACCAACACATACCCCCACTACAGCTAACGCACCAACCACAACAAAGACAGCAACATCCATAATCAAAGTAACAGCAGCACAAACAACACAGATACCAATCACAACAACACCAACCATAACAACAACAAATATAACATTAAGGTCAACAGCACCAAACAATTCAACCTCAATACCAGCAACACAGACTAAAACACAGTCAAATACACATGCACCACCAGTGTCAGAAAAAAGCATAACAATAACACTGGTGCTGACAGCACAAATCACAAAATCTAATACCATAGCCACACAGATATATACAATACCAGTAACAACGCACAATTTAGCAACACTGACTACCACAGCACATGCAGACACATTATCAACCAGAGAATCATTGCTGACATTTCCTACAACAGAAACACAAATACCAATCACAAATAACCCAACATCAAACACAACACAATTCCCAAGTACAACACCCCCAACAACAACACAGGCATCATACACAAAAACATCTAGCATAAGTATATCTACAACAACACTGCCATCAACATCCCCAACTGCCACAACCACATCACCCACAATAACACCAGCACTTTCCACCATAATAGCACAAGGGATAGAGAGTACATCAGTTACAACACCAAAAACCACAATGCAAACACCTCCCACAACAAAACTTGCTATAACCACATCTACCATGACATCAAAACAGACATCTACAACATCAACCAGGACACCAGTCATCACCTCAACGAGACTGCCAATACCAGCAACATCAACAATGTTACTAACAACACCAACCCCAATAGCCACATTGCCATTATCTCTCACAACCTCACCCACAACAAATCTAACATACACCACAACAGAAACACAAACCAAAAATACAGCAACACCATCACCAACGCCACTGGCAACAATTAAAACACTAACAAAAGCACCAACCTCAGAAGCAATATACGTCCCAATATCAACAGCACCAACCTCCAAAAATAACATTAATACATCAAGTACAGCAATCCTAATACCCAGCATAACACTAACAAATACAATAACAAAGATGCCAACCACAAAAAAACTAATCAGAACAGCATCAATGTCAGAAACAGCGCAGACATCAACACTACCGACAATATCCACAACAATAATTATAAAGACACCAACCACAATAAAAACACCTTACACAAATATTTCACAACTTAGTACAGAAAACCCAACAATTACATTCAACATTAGATCAACAGGCACAGCACCTATGATTATGGCAACACAGAGAGCGCCAATCCAAACAACATCATCCGTAATTGAATCCACAACAGTAATGGCAGCATCAGCCACTACACCACAAACAAACAAAATAACACCAACAGCACTGTCAACAATACCAGTAACAATAATATTCGCACCAAACTCCAGTACTATAACAACGACTGTGACAAATGCAAAAACACCAGACTTACTAACAACAAAACCAGCTGCAACAGTCACATCAACAGTAACAGAAACAGCAGATTTGTCTGCAATTTCAACAGCGTCCCCAATCACAAGATCTATTCTGCCATCAACAATAAGCATAACTAAAATATCACCAATGGCCACATATTTAAAGCCCACAGAAAATACATCAACCATAACACTGACTGCAAAAACATATAATGCAACACCATCAATAACCACAACAAATATCTCTACCAGGGCCATAACAATAACATCAGCAATAGAAATAGAGACAAACAGAACAACAGCCACAACAATGACAGAAACAAAACTATTAGACACAATAGCCCATTCATCACTAACAGCATCACCTACAGCTGCATCAGGGGCAACGCTAACACCAAGCAAATCACCAAAAACCCCAGCCCCAGTGAAAACATCAGCTTCAACCTCTACACAAATTGTACCAACCACAAAGGAAACCCTAATCTCAGAAACAACACTTCCTACAACAGTGGGAGACATCACATCATCTTTAAACAGACTGCCCACTCTCTCCACAGCACTGTCAGCCACAATCTCGTTCATGATAAATGCTGTAAACATAACAACACAGACATCATCAATGCCAGCAACAGAAAACATAGCCATATCATTAAGAGCTTCAACAGGGAAAACACTAACACCCACAACTCCTTCCAGAGCAGCAACATCATCCCCAGAAAAGATAACAGTGATGATGCCAACACTAAACACAACTAAATCAACAATTGAAACAATAACACCAACCACAAAAATATTGGATGTAATATCCACGGCACTCTCAGTATCTACAGCAACATTACCAACCATGCCATTTTCAAAAACACAGTATGAAAACAGTGCAGCAATCTCGAATGAAGCAACACCACATACAAATATAATTACATTAGTTCACACCACCTCAACATCAACCTTAACAAAACAAGCTGAAACAATATCTCCAAACTCACAAACTGCCATAACAACAGTACCTATTAGAGAAACAACAACAGCACCAGCTATAAAATTACCAGCAGACTCAACATCATTGACAACTCCAATCACAGCACCACCAGTTACAGCCCCTCCCACAATAAATGCAGTCAGCATAACAACACAGCCGACATCAACACCAACAGAAGCCACAATGATGTCAACAATAACTTCAAAAGGAGCAACACTAATATTAACAACAAAATCCAGAACAGTGGCATCAATAATGCCTACATTGTATGGAACCAAAGCAACAGCAACAACAGTAGCCTCAATCACAAAAACACCAAATATAATATCAACCACATTATCCCAAATTCCGACTGTAATCATACCAACAGCATCGTTGCCAACCGTGTCAACTGCAACAACACAGCAAAGTTTAATTACCACAGCAATATTACATAAAACAACATTACCCACAGATCTAAGTACATCAGTCCCAGCCTCATTAATACCAACCATATCAACACAATATGACATAATATCTAGAAACTCAACAACTGCCATACAAACAGTGGATACTACAAAATCAGCTACATTACCAACCACCTTAATAACAACAGGCACCATAGAAACATTAAACTCACTGTCAACCATAAGCAATGCACCACCAGCCACCAATGTGGTCTCAAAAAATGTAGTAACAACACAAATATCAGCAATGCCACCACCAAGGGATGCCACAACTTTATCACAAACAGCTTCAATAGCATCAACACTAACACCAGCAACACAAACTAAAATATCTACTACAGAAATAACAGAACCAATAATAACAATATCTAAATGGTCACCTGCAAATTCAAACTCAATGATAACTGAAATGTCACCAACTAACACAACGTTCACGTTACTGTCACTATCACCATTATCAATACCAACTACAAAAACAACAGAGACACCAAGCAGTGAACAAAGTAATTCAGTATCCACAACCAAACCAACCACAACAGCACAAGCAGGTTAAAACTCAAGTACCATACTTATTCTAACTGAAACCATTGTACCAAGCATTGAAACCCCAAACCGACTACAAGCAACAACATCAACCACTCCAATTGAAATGCCATCTCCCACTACACCACCAGAATTCCCTATAGTCAAAACAACAACAAGTAGCTCAATAACATCAAGCAATGAGATAGCATCACTAAACTCAACTATTACAACTATACTACAACCAGTCACAATGGCTTTTCAAAGCATAACAGAAGGAAACAGATTAAAAAGCGCAACTAGTGCAACAGCAGCAGAACCATTCACTCACTTGGGTAAGTAACTAATGCAAAATAAGGGACATTGCTTCTTCTAAAGATGTTTCATAATATACGACTGTTAACCTAGTCTGATCACATCCATAATAAGAAAATTTAGATTGTGGAACAAAGATGACATCAAAACATCATTATATTGATACTGTTTTAAAAAATGCCAAGGTTCACCAAATAGATATTGGGGGAATTGGAAGAGAGGCAGATGGAGAGAAAAACAAGAACTTCTAAATTATTCATCAGACATAAGGTATGATCACATGGCAATGAGCCTCCAATATATGAGCATTATCATCCTCAAGAGTTTTGTAGTATGCTGAAGTAGTCCCTAGGGGCCTTCTAGTGCTTAGGAAGCAGCAGGAAGAAAACGAGATAATGAAACACATTAGAAGACATGGGTTTTATAGTGAATGCATGGGTGCGTTCCTCTGTGTGTCCTACCCAGCAAGAATATTGCTAAAAGGTGATACAGGCTCATCTTTCTCCATGTGAGTTCCTTCGAAGAAAAGGAGGCTTCACAATTGGTAGAACCATGTATTTTAGTGTAAATTTCTTTAGGGAAGTCAAGCAGACCAATAAGCCCAGCTTCTGAATTCAAGAAGCACCATTCTGCTTGCTGTTTTTTAAATGTAAACAATATGTACAATAAACAATGGTGGTTCTTAAAGTAATACTGCCCTATAAGCTGGCCTTCCCTATGAAAGGTTCTTATCATCTCTCAGAGCTTCTGCAAATCATGCCCTTATTTTAGATTTGAAATAAACACACAATACTACATATTTTTATGCCAGATAAGGACCACCTTGATTATTGAGTGTGACAATCTCTCTGCCTACCCAATATGAAGTCCAGATATACTTACTCAGCATTATCATTCCCTGTATCTGACCTTGGCCACCTATGGTTATGTTACTTTTGCAGTGGTTTTGAGACTCCATATGACCTCACTATTGTTAATTTCCATCTAATCTATGATGAAAAATAAGTAGGTTTTGAATGCTTAGTAGGATTGCTTGCTCGCGTCCAGTTGACAAGAAGGTAGCCTCGCAGACATGGTTTGCCTCCCACACCAGCACTCCAATTTGAAATTCCTCTGTCACTTATGTATTGTATAGTAGTGATGATGTATGTGTGGTATGTCCATTAACAATTCCCTTTTTATCTCCTCCCCTACCGAAGGCTATTTTTTCGTATTTACCACTCCTTGATAGGTAATGACTCCCATGTCAGTGCACCATGACCACGTCAGGAATTACCACCAGCTATCAGAGACATCCACCATAATTCAGGAGCGCCCACTTTTCATCTCCTCTCCTCACTGAAGGCAATTTTTTAATTTTTTGCAAATTAGCCAATTTTCTCCCAAATAAAAGCACTTACAATTAATTTGTAACAAAGTAGTATCCCTTTATTTTTAGTAAGCATGCAGCTTTGGTCACAAAATAACAGTTCTCTGTTTTTAACAATCTCTCTCTATCTACCACTCGTTGATAGCTAATGACTCCCATGTCAGTGCACCATGACCACATCAGGAATTACCACTAGCTATGAGAGACATCCACCAGAATTCAGGAGCTCCCACTTACTGCAAGTGATGCCTATGTGATGTTGACGATTCTCTCGAGAATTTTATCTGGGATGCCTGCCAGATGCTAGGGATACTCGTGTAATAGCAAAGATGCCCATTAGATAACAGGGGTAACCTCCAGATGCCAAGCCATGGGTGTCTACCAGATTCTAGGGAAGCCTACAAGATACCAGGGATATCTATCTTAAACTATGTATTCTCAACAAATGGTAGAGTTAGCCACCAGATGTGAGGGATGTCCTTATTCCAGTGGTGGCCATCAGATGCCAAGAGTTGGCAACTTCTGCCAAAGCTGCAATGTATGCAAGGGATGTCCATCCTGGCAGCACCCAGATATCAGAGAAGTCCACTTTAAGCCAGAGGTGATCACCAGATCCAAGGGTGACAAGCAGATGTCAGTGATGCCCATCTTAGGCCATCAGTAACAACCAGATGTCCACTTTATGTCAGTATTAGCCACTACACACCAGGAATATCTACTCTATGTCAGTGATGTCCACCTAATGCAATGATGCACTCTTCATACCAGATGACATCCAGTCTCTCAATGACTCGGTCTTGAGTGGTAGATGAGTGATTCTCAATTAACGGAATTCATCCACAATCACCATCAGTTGATGTCCATTGTCAAGTGGACGGAAAAAGTCAATGGCTACTCTCTCCCAAGCACGCTTCAGGAGTTCTGACAAGTTTATGCTGTGTTGAGTAACTTTAGTAGAAAGGCAGTTGCACAGATGGCAGGCCTTTAATTCCTTTTCAACCCGCTCATCGAGATATGGAAACCAAACTTGGTTTTGGAGCGCTCTTCTTGTGGCAATGATTCCAGGGTGTCCTTCATGGACCACTTTAAACATTTTCTGCCACAGACTCTCCGGAATCAGGATTCTCGACCCTCACAATATGACTCCTTCCTGAGTTATGGATAGTTCATCTTTGACATTTTTGTATTTTTAATATTCACCATCACTGGTGAGAGGTCGAGGATGTTGGTTCCATGACTGATGCTTGATTATATCTTTCAACTTTACCATATCACTATCATGGCTCGTGGCAGTGATAATCTGGGTTAAAGAAATGGCAGCTGGTGTGCTTGATTTTACAATGGAATTGATGTAGGTTTAAGCCGTCTTGGATGGAGTACCATGACTTTGTATAGGCACTTTGGAAAAGTAGTCAGCAGGGTTCTGATCCTGCCCTGGACGATGCACAATATTATAATTGTACTCTTGCAGTCGTAGTCCCCATCATTCAAGGCAAGGAGGCATTTTGGCCTTTGGATTTCCAAATCTAGTTAGTAAAGCTTGATGATCAGTGACCAACTTAAAAGGCTTTCCGTAGAGGAATACATGGAAATGTTCACAAGCCCATACCATGGTTGAACTTTCTTTTTCAGGTTGTGAATAAACATGCTCTGTTTGGGACAAACTCTTACTTGTATATGCCACACTATGGCTTCGAGCATTCAGGTGTCCACTGTGCTGCGCACCAGAGCATTCTCAATGGCTTGTTTGATATTCTTAAAACTTTTCCCACATTCATGTGACCCATGAAATGAAACATTCTTTTTCCTCAACTCTCTGAATGGAGCACTTACAGTGGCAAAGTCTTGTGTATATCTGGAACAGTAGATGGCCATGCCAAGAAATGAATGCACCATTGAAACATCTTGTAGAGGATCAGCATTTGACAGAGCTTGTACTTTAGCAAGCCCACATTCATGTGACCCATGAAATGAAACATTCTTTTTCCTCAACTCTCTGAATGGAGCACTTACAGTGGCAAAGTCTTGTGTATATCTGGAACAGTAGCTGGCCATGCCAAGAAATGAATGCACCATTGAAACATCTTGTAGGGGATCAGCATTTGACAGAGCTTGTACTTTAGCAAGCTCGGGTGTTATACCCCCATCAAAAAAGATATGGCCAAAGAAGTTACATTTTGTCTTGTGGAACTCACATTTATCGGCATTCAAAGTCAAACCTGCATCCGCAAGTAAACAACATACTTGTATGAGAGCTTTCTCATATTCTTTCTGTGTAGCGCCGAAAACTAATATGTCATCACTATAATTGAACGCATTCATGACAGGCTGTATATGTTGAATGACGTCTTGAAAAAGTTCTGCAGCCGATGACACCAAAACTTTGTCTTTTGTAACGAAACAAATCAACATGTGTAGAAAAGGTTGTAATGTACCTGCAATTTTCTTTGAGTTCCAACTGATGATAGCCTTTGTTGAACTCAAGGTGAGGGAAGACTCTGTCACCATTTAATTGCGTTATCATGTCAGCAATGTGTGGCCCTGGATGTCATTCTCGTTCAATTACCTTGTTTGCCCGACCCATGTCAACCCATATCGTACAGCTTCTTTACTGTCCTTTTTGGGCACTACCACTATGGGAGAAACCCATGGCGTCGGACCACTAGGCCGCTGAATGATGATTACATAGCGATTCAAGTTCTTTTTCAACAGCATCTTGTAAATGAAAAGCAATTTGTCTATGCCTTTGAGCAACAGGACGGACATCCTCATTAATATGCAGTTACACTTTCATAGTCTTAAGCTTTCCTAAACCATGAAATAAAGAAAGGAATTGACTTACTATTTTGTGGTGAGCATTCATGTTGTAGTTTACGGAAATCAACTATACTAGTGGCTAAAATAACATCAGTTTTCTTCTCATAATAGCACACTTTAAAAAAGAACAAATGCTAAAACAGAGAGAGGGGGAGTTGAACTGTTGCAGTCACCACGTCTTCGCAAACCACTCTTTCTTAATATGGGGATTAAAAATCTCTTGGTAGAGACAGTATAAAAAGGACAAAAGAGGGTAAAATGAAGCAGCCTCTGAGGGGAGGACTCATCGCATAAGTAGATTAACACTTTGCTTGGGTCAAATGGACCAACGGGGAAACCCAGATGCCACCTCACAAAACCTAGTCTGAATCTGGTTATAAGGACTCTATCCCAAGTGCTATCAGCCCGAGCTAAATATGGCTCCTTTACAAAGGAGTATGAAGCTTCTCATAATCCCTGACAGTGGACTTTAGGATCTCCGTTTCCTCTCTACGCTGCTGTTTGATAGTTTTGAACAACTTCTTAACCCAAACAAGGTCAGATTTAGACATGGCAGTGGAATTAGAGAAGAGTTCCGGCCTCCCCAAGTTAGACATTTCACTCTTAATGTATTGGAGCCAGGGGATTTTCAAACATCTATTGCATGAGAGACAATCAAGGATAACCTCCCTATTAAAACCAGCATGCAGGTTCACCCAAATTGCACACCACAGCACGATAGGGGCCACTTTGATGCTGGTCTCCACATATTCAAACCCAAGCTCTTGATGCACTATAAAGGTTGAGCTGGCCGGTGGGACTCCCAGGAGGCACGGCAAGACCCTATTCTCTTCACCCTGCAGGGAGACAGTATTTGAGTAGCCCCAGAGACCAGCCCCATAAATAAGAATGGGGATACATTTGCTCTTAAAACACCCCAACAAAGGGGCCGTTGGCTGTCTGCCAATGTGCAAAGCTAAACTATGGATCTAACCAGTAACACTAGCAAATCTCTGTCAGACTTTGAACTCACAGGGTCCCCGATTCCCCTTTGCATCAAAAACTACACCTAAGTATGAGAAATCCTGGGTGGAAACAGCAGAATGTCCCTGAAAATATACACTCCTCATCTTATGGGATTTGGAACCACAGACCATGGTAAAGGTTTTGGAGTGGTTGGTAACAAGGCCCAAGGACCCCATTAAGCTAAATTCCTGAACGTTTGCATGACGGGCTCGCTCTTGGCTCGGGCTTTGCCTGGGCGCATCCCGTGCCACGGGAGGTGGTCGGGTGCTCTTGAGGCGCGCAACGTGGGGGAAACCGGGTAAGCCTCTCCTCAGTAGCACAGTGATGCTGGGACACCAAGTCCCATAGCGAAAGGCTGCACTCTCAGTACGTCCCATGCTGTGGGAGGTGGTCAGCCACTCTTGGGGCGCGCAAGGGAAACAGGGTCAGCCCCTCCTCAGTAGCACAGTGATTCTGGGACAGTGAGTCCCGTAGTGAAAGGCAGCACTCCCAGTACGTCATGCGCCGTGGGAGGTGGTCGGGTGCTCTTGGGGTGCGTGACGTGGGGGAAACAGGGTCAGCCGCTTCTCAGTAGTAAAATCAGCCTTCATTGCAATCCGCTCTAATACTTACGTCACACATCTACGGGGTCCATCAGGAGTCAAAAGGGTTCCGTCATTGCTAACTTGCAAGACACTACACCCATAAAACAAGCTCTTCAGAGTCAATCTCCCCCTTCGTTTGCCCAGGAACAAAGCGACAGTACTGAATGTGGCATCATCTAAGCCCTTTCACATCTATTTGGTTTCCATTGTAGGTTATTGTTTCTCCTCCGAAACTATAAAAATGAGGATCAGTGCTAAGCAACCCCCTTTTTTATGACTGTAGTACAAAAACAAGAATCTATTATAGACAGGTATGCATCATTCAGCAAGTACAAACAGCATATATAACATACCATGACAAGTAGAAACTACAGAAAAGATGAAACGTAAATTTACATTAGCAAACGATCCCACTAACACATCTGAGCAAACTGTTACAATTAAATTCATCAATACTCAAGTAGGGAGTTTGAACATGTCTATTTAGGTGGAATAATAGTTGTGTCAGTGTGCTTCACAGAATTGAAATTTTCCTTCATGATAGCTAGGCTCCTAGTAGAATATGCACCCAGAATGAGGTATCAATCGCTGCTTCCTGCATCACTTACCTGACCCGCCTAGCTTAAGTGGGTCAAAACACTGCTTTATCGGGTTTTGAGATTGAAATTAATGATTACTTCACTACCTTGAAACATTCTCATAGTCTTGTGGGCATCACACCACACACAACTTTGGGTTGATAGGGAATGATGGGTAAAGTACCGCCTCAGTGATTGGACTTAGTATGTCTAGTGATGATAGACATAACCATTTCTGGAGTGAATGATCACCTGTTCAATGTCCATACATGGGAGATCTTCTTGCAACAGACAGGGCAAAATAACATAGTCACTTTCGCAAAGAGTTGTGTCCTGGATAGATCACTATTGCTCAGCCAGTAACAAAAAAGTTGCAGGATTAGAATTAACATGCCATGTGGTAGAGTACATACATCTGGAGGGCTGGACAACCTGGTTCAACAGCTTGCAAACTAGGAGGCAAACACCCACTGGGTTGGGTGTGACTGGTATATGTCCAGCTCAGATAGCAGACCTGAATTAAGCATTGGCTCTGACTTCCAACCGGAGCCAAGTCTGAAAGAAAGTTCAAAATCGATAAAATGCATGCCCCATGAGATCCACTTGTTCCTATACACACCAACTGCATGTATCTTTTTGTGAGTACTTGAAGCCAAGATTGCTTGATAAAGAAAGAAGCCTCCAGCAAAAGGCGTGGAAGATGACATTGTTGCCTGAAGTGGACCTCCCCTATCCGGCCCAAAGGATGACCCTGTGAAAGGGAAACATGATTGGTAAATCGCAAAACATCCCAGCAGATGGCTAAACCAGGGTTGGTTCCTTCAGAGAAGGTCACCCGAATCATCTCCGATTTTTGATCCCTGGTCCGATTCATCGCTCTGGCTATCAGCAAGAAGAGGGGGAAATCATTTTTGAGATCCCTGGTCCAGTCCTGCAGGAATGCATCCATTTGGGCTGCCTCTGGTTCTGGTCTCCAGCTGATGTGTTGTGGAACTTGAACATTCAGTCTCCATGCATCAAACTCTCTGACCAGGGCTCCCCGTCTGCGGAGTAATTGCCAAAACACCTGAAGTGTTATCAGTGGCGAGGCTAGACCTGCAGCCGCCTGAGGTGGCCCCTGAGTTTGCCGCCCCGCGGTGGCCGACTGAAGAGCGGGGGGGTGTTGGTGATATTTGCGGTGGCCGCCCCGCGACAGCCACAAGTAAGGGCACCCCTAAAACTCGTGCCGCCCGGGGTGGACCGCCCCCCCCTCCTTCTTGCTACACCACTGAGTGTTAAAATGTGGAAGTGGGGACTTCTCTGCCAAAGCCTCTGCTGATCTAGAATCTATTGTATTTGTTTCTTGATGGGAAGAAGGTAGAGTACCCTCTTTGTTCAGACCAATCAGTTCTTCTTGCTTCCTAGGCTCCCCAAGAACCTCGGTTGAAATCGTGGCTGAGTGAGTGTTATCTCACATGTCCAGGCTTGCAAAACCCTATGGGTGAAGACTCGCTTCAGGGAGGATTGTGCTTTGTCCAGTGCTGGGAGGGCTTCGCCAAACTTGGGCAGGTCTTTAAAAAAGTCGTCCTGGATCAAGCTGTCTTTTGCCTTGGGTCCCGCCTCCAAAAAGGCAAACTCCCCCAGCTTGTGGTCCAACCTGAGTAAGACTGAGGATTTAAGCTCAGTGGGCAGTTTGCATTGCCTAACATGCAGATTGCATGCTGAGCCCAGTCTGACAGAATTTATGGGTCTATAGTTTCTCCCATTTCCCTAGCCGCCTCAGCCAACTTCATGATTTTGGTGAGTGGTCCTGCAAGGTCTAAAAGCTTGCCTTGGCGAGCCCACCATGACCTGTCGATTCCCCTATTGGGGTCCTTAAAAAGCGTCCTAGAGAAGGTCATTATGGTAGTGTCAAGTTCTGGACTGGCAGCAACTTAGCCTTCGATGGAGGGTCTTGGACATTCTGGCCTGAGCCTGCTCCTGAATCCTTGTCCACTGGCTGGAGTTTTTGTGTTAAATAATGTGCCACATTGGTTGTTGGCTCCCACTCTGAAGAGTGATTGTGCCTGTAGAAAATGGGGTTACTGGTTGAGGGGGTGAAACCCTACTCAAGCAGCAACCACAGTTCCTGTCAGGGTGAAGTCACATGCAAACCCCAAATTAACCTGTGCTTAACCGTCTGGTAGCTTGGCACAAGCAGTCAGGCTTAACTTATAGACAATGTATAAATTATTTATGCAGCACTTCAAACAGTCATAAAGTGAAAACATAACACAAGAAAAAATCCCTCACCAATTTAATATAATAGAGCATTTTTTAATAAATTATCGAGACCAAAATTACACTACTCCTAATAGTAGAACCAGAGATATGCAATTTAAGAAATTTAAGTGAAAAACGTGCCTAAAAGCACATAATGCCAACTTCGGTTATCTGGTCGCGCCGGACCAGGACAAAGTCACAAGTTCATGCTGACCACAATGGAGCGCGGGCCAGATACAGGGGCCGAGTTAAGCCCGCTGACCAAAGTACCTTAAATCTTGGTTTGCGGAGCATTGCGAGATCCCGCATCAAGGATGCATAGCACAGCAGCAGTTCCGAGCAGCTGAGGGCTGTGATGCAAAGCTTTCATTGAGATGTGTCGCGCAGCGGCGGTTCCAAGGAGCTGCGGGGCTGTGAGGTGAAGACTTGCATCCAGAAGCTTTGGGGGATCACTTTCACCCTGGTTGTAGTCTGATGTCATGTCAAAGGACATGTTTCTGGTTGCAGTTTACAAGCCACTGGGACCTCTCACCTCCTCAGATTGAGTCTCCAGGAGCAAGTGGAGGAGCTTGCACTGTTTTCCAAACCATTCTGTAGGGTTGATGTGGGAGTATCCTGCAATTGTTAAAAGGCCTTGAACAAGGCTGATTCGACTGATTGTGAAAACGCCCGGTCAATCATCAGGGCTTACTCAGGATTCATACCATAGGACCCGGAGACACAGTCCTGTCTAACCTAGCCATGATCATCAGTCATGTTCATGTAAACGGAAAGAGGGCACAGTATATATAATCCCTAACTAACCACTCCCCACTACCATATAGGGGATAAACTCTAAACAGGCTACAATTTGCCCGCGGACCTTCAAAACCTTCCAAAATATGAGCAGGAAAAAACCTTAAGGGAATTTGTGGAGTGTTGTCACTAACACTACGTCAGCGCTGCCAGTAACAATGCCGCCTCCATTTTGAAGAGCATGACGGCCTCCGTTTGCCTCACATCCTAAAATGGCTGACGCGGTCTTCAGTACTTCTAAAAATGATGTGGTCCACTGGAGGCCTCTTGATGCATTGAGGAAGAGAAGGAGAGAGAGAGCACGGGGTTGTCACTGAGAACTTCAGATTATGAAGAAAATAAGAGTAAAGAGCACTGAGAAAAATAATCCGCAATTAAAGCCAACACTAGAAACGTAACAGGGAATTCTTACAGTGACAATGCATTCAATAATACTAAAATGGTTACAAAGTAACTAGACAAGAGAAAAGGAAATGTACTTACCTCAGCTGCTGTGAGCAACAAAGAAGGGAACAGAGTGACTATGAGGAGCTCGTTTTATGGACTAAACATGTTATTACTGGTGCTTCAGTGTCATGTGTTCTGTAGTTTTTGCACACATGCTCTTTGGGTAATGTAGTTTTTACTGGTATTTGGCTGCTGTGTGTTGAAAGTAAAGGAAGCTCCGCATAATCTGAGCCTCTGGTCTTGCTATAGAATTATTTGCAAGTAGCACTACTCAAAGCTTTAAACCGTTTGTATCTGCTTGGTGAATCATAACATTGCGCTCTGTCAAACTTGAAAGCAATTAAGCTATGTTTGGTAGCATTATGGCACATTGCGCACTCTGTACATCAAATTTAATGTGCATTTACCCAATAGAAAACTAAGAAAATGCTTAAAGAGAATGTTCTATGTATGTTTCCCAAAGCCCTGACATTTTCTAGATTCGTTTGGAGATCTAAACGAATGGGAGACATCCTTTGAAGGCAACTGATTCATGTCATATTGTGAACATTAATCACCTTCTGACACTTTAAACAACAGTTGCTCACCTTATATATGTTGGCATGTCCCCATTTAATTGTGGCCACACCTCATGCACAATGACGTTGGCTTTTTTCTGTTAGCATCACAAGTACCATTCAGAGGTTTAACTGGTTGTCTCTACTCTTGCACTAGTTGTGACATCTACATCACCAGAAGCAACATCGAAGACGACCTATCATAATTCAGGTAACAAAATGCTCATGTGACAAAATGTAGCTTTGATTTTCAGCAAACCAGACAAGATAAGTCAAACAAAGGTAATGCACATGATTTTAGTTTTTGATAAGAGCAAAACCTAAAACCCAAGGAGTTGTCAATTTTTTTCCCGGCTGCAAAGGCAGCTATAAATTGAGATCTGTCTTTCAGAAAGGAAGTGCGCCTGTTTAAGACAGTACCCTGTAGACCACTATGAGTCGATGTCCTGCGGCATGTGGAGCAATGGCGGCTGGTGAAATTTGAAAATGGAGAGGCGTAAGAATCGTTCTTGACTCGCTCAGAGAAAGTGCATGTGTTATTGAATAAAAGCTTGTGGTGTCCATCTGGTGGCCTAGCAAGGTTGTCATCAGCCCTAGGTCAATCAAGGAAGATGGGCCCCCTCTACCACCTGTTTGGTTGTATAAAAAAATACACCCACAGGTAGGGGGTGCAGAATGCCCCTCAAAAGCCTGGGCCCAATGCCACTGCACCTGCTGCACTTTTCACAACTACGCACTTGTGTCTGCTTAGTGCAGCATGGCTAGACAGAGTCCCTGGAATGGACCAGCATGAATCTTGCAGTTAGGAAGAATGAAGGTATAAGATCTAATATACTGCTGGTTTTTATATTATAATAGAAGTAAGGCCACTGGAATTATGCGGCAGGGGATGATCAAATTATACGTCAAGAAAGTGTAGTTTATGTGATGTAATGCTGCACATTTTCTGACAGTATTACCTCAGTATGTTTTCATTTTTACACGTTAGCACTATTTGGGCAGATAATTCACCTCCTTGTACCAATATGGAATCCAAATACAGCAATAAGGTACTGAAACATGTCCTTTTCAGGTTATACAAAATGCCTATAATTTCCATTTTGAGGCTCAAGCAAATGAAATAATGACATGAAAGAAAATGTACCCAATGTCATCAGCAAGTACCAACACCAAGAGTGAAGATGTGCGTCTTTCACCATTTACGTAGAGGAGCATTTCCTATTTGAATAAATAACATACACATCACCTTTGACAGCGTTTGCAAGTAGGTTTTCAAACAGAGCCGAATGACATTTTAGTTGGTATCAGATGTTATTAAAGAAAATAGCCAGCTGCGGCCCGTGCAGGTAAGAACGGTAGGTCGGTGGGGCCGGGTTGGGAGGGGGGATTCGACCGACGACCACGAGGGAAAATGAAATAAATAAATAACTTTTCCTCGTCGTCGTCTGCCGAAACCCACCCCCCCCCCCCCGCCACCCGGCCCTACCACTCTTACCTGCACTGGCCGCGGCTGAAAATAGCATCGGTAGGCAGAACCTCCATCTTAAAAAAACACACTTGTTTCTTGTTGCAAACAACATTTATTCACTGTGACTTTGAAGAACTAGTAGCAAGCAGTGAGAGCCAAGACCTGCCCAACTGCTCTGGGCCAACTGCAAACTGAACCACACAATGACTGCTGAGTCCTCCCTCCTCACCACTCCACGTCCATTTGGAACTCCGGTTGCACGAATCAGCAAGCAAGACAGACCTTTGAGCAATTAGGCTCCATTGTGCGTGGATTCGCTGCGCACCAAAGAACTTATCCCAGCTAATCCCGATGCTGCTCTCATGCTGTTTAATAAAGTAAAGAGGATAAGAGAAGCTTCCGGATTGGCAAGAGCAGGATTACCAAACGCTCCACTGGAGTCTGAGGGGCTGCAATTTCTACACTCCACCAGGCTTCCACAGAGCCAACTTCAAAGGTGTAGAGTACGCATGTCAGGCTGGCCGTTAAAAAGACATCAGTCAGATTGAGATGTGCACTTCAATACACGGCAGAAACAGCCTTCCCTCATTACCCAACAATGATGATGGCATGGCCACGCCCCTTCTATGCTACAACGGCCTGTCCTCACACTCTATATTAATTAAACCAAAGATGAATGAAGGCGATTTGAAGTGGTGGGGCACCGCTTTTATACCCCCTATGGGTGAGATGCCCTGAAGTGGAGTTATATTAGGAAGTGCTGCTGGAACAGCAGACATTTTAGTTCTTTCCTGGGTTTCATGGGATGAGCTCGTCCTAATGGCTAACAGAATGGAGTTCCAGGCCTTGAAGCACTCCTGCAAAAGAAATGCTATCAGTGATGTCATCAATTATGTCATTAAACATGTCCTGAGTGATGTAATATGAGCGGTCATAAGCAGTGCATGGTGGGCGCACAAGTTATAGTTAGCTCACTAAACTATAACTGATAAATTTCAGTGTTTTTGTTTTAATATAAAATGGTATCTTTAACTGACATTTTCACCTAACTATAACGTCAATTTAACATTTGCTTTTTCAGTGAATTTCTAAGGTTTTTTTTTTTACAGAAAGTAAAGTATTATTAACAGACCTTACTATAACATCACTGTAATTTTTGTTTTTTTTTACTGAATTTCTAAGGTTTAACATGAAGTAAGACCGTATTACCCTACCTAAGTGTTACGTTACCTTAACCTTTGCTTTTTGCAGTGAATTTCTTTTTTTTTATTTCTTTTTTTTAAAGCAAAGTACGCTCTTACTACCATACCTAACTATAATGTCACTGATCTGTGGCAAACAAGCCCTGCAGCTAACCCCACCCGGGGCGGATAACACCCTCCCCCAGGAAGCTAATGACAGCACTCATCAAAATATAAAGGGGTGTCATTTTAAATAATGCAGGTCTTCTGGATTTCTCAAGAGGTCACCACATCAATATATAAAAGGCAGGCCTCGTCGAGAACTTACCTAACACAGGGGCTGACCATGACTTTGATGCCGCCATTGCAGCCCTGAATAGACATTTTGACCACCAACTGAATCCTGACTACAAGAGGGTTAAAGCAGGTGCGACAGGCTGAAGGGGAACCAGTGGATGCTATTTTCGTGCGGCTGCACAAGTTGGCTAGCCCGTGTTACGGCATTGATAAGATGGATGAAATAAGGGTAGGCACTGATTCAAGGGTGCTGTTTGTTGAACCTCCACAAGCTCATTCTGCGAAGATCACGCTAGATGACATTCTGATACTCGCCCGCTCCCACGAATTGGTGGACAGCAGAGCTGGGGAAATGAAGTCGGCCCTGGCCCGCCAATTCCATAGGTCCCTAAACGACGCCACTGCGAATGTCAAGGAGGAGCAGGTGGAGGCCATAAAACGGCAGCCAGCAAGACTCTGACGAAGTCCAGTGACAAGGGTTGTGGAAACTGTGGAGCTGTACACCATCCACCGAGTGGATGCCCCGTGCAAGGCAAACCATTCCTTTAAGTGCGACAGCCTCAGACACTCTGCGAAGGTGTGTCGCAGCTACCGTGCATCGGCAGAAGTGGGGGCATGAGGGCAGATAAGCGTGAATGTGCAGCAGCTGTCATTGGAGGGAGTAGAGGATGGGCAGCCTTGGAGGAACAGTGCGAGCGCGCCCACTGGAGGAAGATAATGACGAAGAAGTGCTCACCATTTCTTTCACGGGGCGAGACAATCAGCGGAGAAGGCCGCCGCGCATGTACCAGGTAGACATTAGTGCAACCAAAATTACTGGCCTTATTGATACAGGGACCTCTATGAACGTCATGAACAGTTCAGGAAGCTAGATCCGCTGCTGGCAATCACTTCCACCAAGGACAAAATATACACCTATAGGGGCACCTACCCCATACCGCTGCAAGGAGTTGAGGTGGCCCATGGGTCCGATTGCGATGTCAGACGGACCGGAGTCCATCCGACATCGCTCTGGAAATGGAACCGAACGACCTCCTGTCGTTGGTTCCAGTCCAGCAATTAGGATGCGACGTTCGGTCGCAATCCTATGCTTTGCTATGGGAGCACGCATTCCAAACGGAATGCATGATCTCATAGCAAAATGCTAAGGTGCAGTTCATCCCTGCACCTGAGGTGCCTGCCACCGGGTGCAAGGATCAACCAGGGGGCACCATAGGTGCCCCCCAGGCCGCCATTTGGCGGCCTTGCACCCATGGGGGCCCTGCTGGGGGCCCCCAAAGCTGTTTCCCAATGCCTTTTTGTGCCGGAAAGGCTGACACAAAAAGGCAGTGGGAAACTGCCATTGTAATCCCTCGGCCGGCTGGGGGATTACTGTGGGCCTTCCGAATGGCGGACGGGCTCTCCAAGCCCGTCGTAAGCCATTCGGAAGACTGATTCGGATTCCTTTCCGACCGAGCCCATCGAAATGGCTCGGTCGGAAGGGAATACGAATCGGTGATTACGATGCGGGCAGCAGGACTCCGACCGACAGTCGGAGCCCTTCCTGCCCGCATCGTAATCGGGCCCTTAGATGCGGGCAAAATTCCACGTACCACAGGCAATATGGGCATGCTGCTGGGTTGCCTTACAGCCAAGAACTTCGGCTTGGTATTCATCGCGAAGCAGATCCACCATGTGGCAAGCATTATGGTTGATTTTCCGGAGTTGTTCAAGGGGTGGGGTGCCTGAAGGGAGGCCAAGTCAAATTCCATATTGATGAGACTGTCCACCCCGCGGCGGTATGTCATAGAAGAGTGCTGTTTCATCTAAGACCTGTATTCGAGTAGGAACTTGACTCGCTAGAACAGGTCGCAGTATTCGAAAAGGTAACTGGACCCTCTCCATGGGTGTCGCCATTAGTTATCGCTCCCAAACCCAAACAGTCGGGGCGATAAGACTGTGCATAGATATGTGAATCAGCCAGTTTGAAGAGAGAGGCACATAACACCGACAATTGATGAAATTGTGGCCGGCCTGAATGGAGCCCGATGGTTTTCAAAAATTGACCTAAACTCAGAGTACCATCAGTTAATGTTGGAGGAGTGCTGCCGCTATATAACAACCTTCTTATGTAGGTCTCCACCGGTTTAAAAGGATCAGTTTTGGCGTCTCCTCCATGGCAGAGGTCTTCCGAGAAGCAATAAGTGAAGTCCTGTCCGGACTGGTAGGCGTCATCAATGTGAGTGATGATATTCTCATATTTTCCAGCACTCTTGAGGAGTACCATGCCTGGCTGAGAGCCGCCTTAAAACGGTTGACGGAGAGAGGACTGACCCTGCACAGGCAGAAATGTGAGTTCTACACCAATGAAGTGGAGTTCTTTGAGTACAGATTCTCCAAAGGGGGGCTCCAGGTAGTGTAGTGTAGTTCCTATTTCCCTAATAGGCTCTGCGCATTGGAATAATATAACCTATAGGTTTGACATAGGACTAAGGTCGGTATGTCCCTATCGAGTATATTAAACTTAATTACTTGTGCCAGCTAGCTCAGAGGCCACTAGAAACTCCTTGAGAACAAGAAGGAGTAGTTTCTGGCAACCGAAAAACATGACAACTTTTGTTTCCCTTTAGAAGCAGAACACGTCTCAGAATCGTGGAAACAATAGATAACAGTTTCACTTTGTCAATCGTGCATGCTTAGTTTCTACAGAGTTACACAGAAAGGAAAGACGGGCGTTTCAATATAAAGGGTTTATTGAACAGTCTTGTTTCTCGTGTAAGAGATATGTGCTGTTATGATCACAAGACAGTATGCAAGATAAATAATGTACAGCGTAAGCATTAGAAATAAATAATACTGCGATAGCATTATCATTTAGCATATATTCACGTACATAAATAATATTAGCTAAAAATGCGAGTACTCATACGATGCGTCTCTAAGCTAGTTCTACCCCAATGTACCTAACCTAGTCTAGGTGTAGGGAAAGGTAGAAGTAGGTGGAGTATTCTCTAGTCTGGTATACTAAGAGTATGTTTAAGTCTAGTATGCCAAGTATGGTATGCCAAGAGTCCCTGTAGGTTCTAGTCAGCTCCATACCTTGAGAATGAGAGAGGTGGGAATCTCCTAGCCGGATCTGGAACTCTAACACCCCGTGAAGGGAGTCAGAACACTGGAAGCTGGATTCGTCTGCGTGCAGGAATGACAGCGTCTTCTCAGTGCGTCAGGCCGGGATACGGGCTCCTCTGAAGTCGAGGTCTCCTCTAACTTGCTTTGGCAAGGGAAGGTATATTTATACCTGGTAGGTGTCTTGGAATGTTAGCATTGACGTGAAGTCGGACAGAGGAAGACGTCAGGAATGAACCCTTGAGGTATAACGGTTCATACATAATAGATGAGTTCTTGGAGAAATCAATAGTCCTGTGCTAGGGGAACTCCCGAAGCTTAAGGGTCTGGTTTCTAAGAACTCGTTGTGACGTTAGGGTGGACGGATGTCGGTGACCATGCCTGTATTTGGAGTGCATGGTTAATGCCTAAATAAGGACAGGGATTCTATGCCTATATAAGGGCAATGCGAATTGTGCCTATATAAGGACATGATTCAGGAAAACCTATATATGGACCCCTAAAGCGGAATACAACACCCACTCCATCTTCGATTGAACAATAATACTAAATGCTAAACATTTAAATGCTAAACATAAAATTGAGTACCACATATTGCTAAAAACATTTCTAAAAGCATTTTAAAAGAAGTTCAAAAACTGTTGAAATGCAATAGGTACTGTACATTTAAAGCATCGTTTCCATTCTAAGCATATAACAAAAGTAAAATGCAACGTGAATGAAAACAGAAAATTATACATATGACGAAATGGTCGATAAGTTTCTCAAAATCAAAGCCATTGCATATCATAGAATTAAATGAAATGTTAGACAAGTAAGGTGACAATGTGTCCCTGGAAGTATTCAAAGAAGTCCGTTTTATAAGACTAGTTCTACTGTAAGCAGATTGTTCATTTGCCATGTTTCCTCTTTTGAAAGCAAAAAAAAATTTGTTTTTAAAGGAAAAAGTTCAATTTCTGGGAATAGTTCCAAGTTTTGAAAATATGAAAGCCAAATTTCAATGGTGCCCTGGTACACTGTGAGCCGAATCAAAGTCAGTGTATGGGTCTGGTGTAAACATTAGATCATCTATGTCCGTAGCCAAAATATCGTCCACCGAAGTTGGTGACATTTGGAACACCTCGTTCAGAAGGTTAATTGCACAGAGATGAGAAACATCGCCTTCAGCAGAAGAAGCAATGTTCGCGTCCGTTGTTACCTGTGTGCCCGCTGATCCATCTCGTACCTCAGCAGCAGCCAGGGCAGCTGACTTCGGAGCACACAGGGTTCACGGTTCAATCCCCGGCTCCGGCGGCAGCTCAGC
The DNA here is from genome assembly GCA_963921515.1 of Calotriton arnoldi. Taxonomy (NCBI): domain Eukaryota; kingdom Metazoa; phylum Chordata; class Amphibia; order Caudata; family Salamandridae; genus Calotriton; species Calotriton arnoldi. The sequence continues at coordinate 835,816 of CAWUFW010008351.1, forward strand.
TCAGCACCGTGTGACTCTGGGCAATAGCTCACTTAATTTCCACTATGGCCCCCAGCGCCTTGAGACCCGTAAGGGTGAGTAGCTGCGCTATATAAAACAGACTTACAGCCGGAAGCGTCTGTGAGATCTCAATGAATGCCGTCATCAGGATTGGTAGCCTCTGGGGACAACACATAGCATGGGCCGTTATCGGGTCCAGCAGAGTATCGATATCCGTTGGCATGACTGATGGGAGTGTTAGACAAGTGTCTAGCACGCATTCTTCACCGCAAAACAGGCAGCGTAGAACAGGTAAGATGCAATCTTGCCAGATTGGTCTGAATGACAGGAACCACGTTGTATTAAGTTCCCGTAGACGAGGCATGCCCAAAAGCTGTACTATTCGCTCTCGGCATTTCCGTTCAAGGAGGGCTCTCTCCACATCGCTCGGAGTGATGTTGGCGAAGAGGCTTGCCATAGCGTAGTAGGAGGAATAGAAACAGAATTCCTGCAACAAGTGCTAGAATTAACGGCACACCACCAAACACCGAATGTGCGAAGTTTGGGATGATTCCGAGGACAGCCTGGAAAGGTGCTAATAGTCCGGAACAGATGGTCTTAAATACATGTACAATTCCGCTTGTACCAGACATGTTGAAGATACGTCCTATCATTTCTACGAAATGTATAGGGCAGTTTGTACGAATTAAAGCCTGTATCTCAGCCGAAGTCCTTGCAACTTGTAGATCATAGGTCTCTTTGGCCGAGGTCAAAGGCACTGATTGTTCTATAAGCATGGCTTTCATTCTGCTTAAAGTATCAAATCGTATAAAAGAGACATTCAACGAAGGCCATAAAGGCGACTCCCTGACTGTGTCTATTGGGGCAAACAATACTTGCATACAGCAAGTGACCCTGGAGTTACTAGATATGGGATGCCTGGCAACATGCCACAGCAACTCTGATCATTCAACATGAGGTAACTCCCATTAGAAAGTTGGCCAAAGGTTGGATTAATCACAGCAGCTGGTGTACCCTGCTGGTGGCAGGACAAGTTTGCCACAGAACCATTTCAAGCCCCGTGTAAAGATATGTCCTGACAAGTCAGTGAACCTCTCAGTGCACTTCCACAGTGTGTACCGCTTAGAAACATTTCACGATTCCCACTCCAACATCTATAGGTGTAAGGTAAATTCCAGGATGTCTTAATGTATTCTTTACCCAAACTTTCATATTTGTCTGCTTGCATCTGTTTAAGGCAATACTGAAACTGGAAAGTAGTCACAGGTAGACTAATTTTGCCATGAATAAGCCATTCTGTAGCTGGTTTTTCTGCCACTGTGAATGGTAATTTTTCAAGTTTTTCAATGCTCAGCACTGTATACTTTGCTCCCCTTTGTGCCAGTTCGATCTGTTTATCAGTTAGATTGTATTCTGCAAACAGAGCCGTTGTGTTGATAAAACGCCAAGGCACATAGCCCGTACGCAAAGATTGCAGCGTCCAGCTTAATAACATAATAGAACGTAATTGAGATTGGCCTTGCTGTAACATGGCTAAATCTTGTTCCAGTATGTCGATAGCAGAGGATACAATACTGTCCAATGAATACATTCTGGAGGACAAAGTTGTTAACCCATTGTCGACCACAGAGAGAGTTTTCTCTAAGTTAATACGATCAAGTTCACGTATTCGTTCTGCGGCCTCCATCTGTGACACCTTCCATGCTTCATTATAAGCAGCATAAATGCTGGCATATATGAAACGTTTTTGACGCGGTTTTCTTGGTCCAAGCAAGAATTCCCTAAGGTCTGCGTCTTCTTTAAGTAAAGATAAGTGTTGTTTCACATCCTTAAGTGTAGATGTTTGCAGCCAATCGAGGCATAATTTTCCTACACTGTATGTTGTTACTACCCCGGATGCTGTCTTTGGACGTATCGTGGGTCTGGCCTATGAATAGTAAACCCCTGTGTTTTATTCAGGAATCTCTCTTGACAGTTGTTTGTGTCTGTGGGCCAGATCAACCATTTTATCCAATCAGGATTTGTTCTGTTGAGTTGTAGTATGGTGTAAACTGTAACCGCTGCCTGTGTATTATTATCACTAGCAGGTGTTGGTACAGAAGGTGTTTTCATGTCTTTAATCTTGGCTAACCCAAGGCAAGACGTTTGTTGCACAGTGTCATTCAAAAACATTATTTGCTGAGGGACGATACAGGCTCTAAATAAAGCTTCTATCCCTTGCACTTGCCAAGATTTTGTGTCTATTGTCTCTTTCCACAAGTCGAAACCATGTCTAGACAGTTGGGCAATAAATGTTGCAGAGTAAATCTGTTTTGTATTAGTTAACATAATTTTCAGTCCTGTCTTGTTTACATTTTTGTAGTAAAATGTTTCTGGATCAGATGTATTGTATCCTGAGAAATATGGAAACTTTTTAGCAAATGTTTTTGAACTACCTTTTGGTGGTGTAGGACAATGCTCCCATTGGTTAAACATAAACACATTTCTAGGTGTTGCAGATTTATGCAAAAAATGATGACCATAGCGGTTATAGCAATACAGCTGTTCATAGTCTGATGAACCCTCTAAATAATCATTATTAGAAAATGCAGCAGATTTTTCTAGGTCAAACATCATGTTATTTACAGTTTCAAATCATCAGAATAGGTACTGGATGAAACAAAATCACTTAGTGAGATCTTAAATAAATGTGGAATGTTCAAATGTTCCGTCGGGCCAAAAATATCGAAATCTGCTTTGTCTCACACTATACCATCCTGTATAGGAACGGCTGTGATGTTCACTGCAGACAAGTCTCTTGTTTCACGATGGGATGATTTGTGAGGTTTTAAAAGTAAGTTCACTTCTTTTCTTTCAGTGTTCACATGGATATATCTGCCATTTATAAGCACGCTCATAGTCATAACCAACGCTAGCCAAAGCAGGAAGAAAAATATTCCAGAAATAACCCAAAGTTCAATCCATAGTGAAACCAGATAAGTCTTTTACAAAAAAAATTAAAAGTCTTGTACTTGCTGTTTAAAAGTTTTTGATGCCGGCGACGTCTCGGGCTCACTCAGATCCTCAGAAAACGTATCAAAGTTAATGAAATAGCCAGAAGCAGTTCTGTCAATTGTTGGAATTGCATCAGGATTTGCAGAAATCACTGGAACCAGTTGATCACTTGTTACATTGGTGTAGACAGGTGTATTTGGACGAACTGTTACTTGAGTTTCAAGAGGGATGAGTTCCATAGCATTGTTGCTCAGTCCTTCATCTGTTACTGCTGAATTCTCGATGGTTATCAGTCTTTCAGTCTGAACCTCTTGGATAGTAGCGAGAGGAGTGTGTCTGCTACTAGGTCGGAGTCCACGAGGCCTACTATTTAGTACTGACCACATACTGTGGTTTGATGAGGTCGATGGACACAAATCTTTTCTCCTTTTTTCCAGCAAGGGGCGGCAGAAGTACTGTTCTTGTTCCGTGTATGGCTAGGACAGGTACTGGTTGTCTGTAAGAAAGTCCAAATTCCTTCTTGTCCGCAATTTTTTCTCTGACTAGATCCCCAACTTTTGGAATCCAGACAGGCCTTGCTGGGACCGCCGGTTTTTCCCCAGTGGTGGTTGGCTGCAAGGAATACGTTGCTTTGTTTCGATCTTAGTTCATTTAGATCCTGTAAAACAGCCAAACGATCTTTGATATCAAAGGGTTTATTTTCCACCACTGTGCCACTACATTCTAGATCTGGCACCCACATTCTCGTCCCAAATAGGACCTCATATGGAGTGACCCCCCCTAGAGAACTTCTTGGCAAATTATTAAATGAGCGTTGGACCCCATAAAGATGTTTGACCCACCCATCACCCGAACCTAATACCCTAGCTGTTATAGACTGCTTTATGTCCCGGTTTTTCCTTTCCACAACAGAATTTCCCTCAGGATGAAATGGAGAGGAGTACCGCAGTGCAACGCCCAGACTGGCCATGGCTTCTTTGTAAGCTCGAGAGCTAAACGCAGGGCCCTGGTCAGAATGTAGCGTGCGTATTGCGTATGTGCCGATAAAGACTCGCAAATCTTTTATAACAGTTCGAGCGTCAGCCGAGCGCTGAGGCCATATCCATAGGAACCTAGAGCATGAATCCACTGCAACCATGATATATTTATAGTTACCATCCCTTTGCAAGGGACCGCAGTGGTCCAGGTAAACACAAGCTAATGGTTTGTCTGAAATTAACAAGGGTGTCTGCGCAGGACGTTTCACTGTGGAGACTTTCATCTGTTGGCATATTTCACATTCCAGAACATAGTTCTTGGTCTGCTTCCTAATGCCAGGCCACCAATATCTTTGTTTCAGTAAAGATACTGTTGCAGAAATACCTGCATGGGCAGAGGCTATCCCTTCGTGTGCTGCTAGGATTAGTCCTAATCTACGTTCCTTGTTTGGAATTACCCTATCCCCCACTCCAGGGATTCGAGCAAAAGGAACGTTGTTCGCATCAATTACATAAGAGTACTTGAGTGGAAACTTTTTTGGTAACGCTGCACCACTGCCTTTGCTAGTAGCATTGACAGCCAACATTATCTCACTGTCTATTCTCGTTTTTGAACGAGTGATCGCAGCTACGGAAGCCGTCTGAACAGCCCCCTTCGCGGCTTCGTCAGCCAATGAATTCCCGGCAACGTGAACGCCATCACGTTTATGGATCACGTGAGCCTATGGTAGTTCGTTTTTTAAGTGAACTACTTGTTCCCAAAGCGTTTTATGCTTTATTGTGCCACCTTTTGCATCTTTGAACCCGTTTTCAAGCCAAGTTTGTATATATTCATTATACGACTGTACACAGTAGAAAGAATCGCACACTATTAGTGTGGGGAATTCTCGATCTGTACTTTCAAGTGCCAGTTTGAATGCTTGTAGTTCAGCTCGCTGAGCTGTGCAATCTCCTAGAGATTGGGTTTTTGTGACCATAGGTCTGAAGTTGCCATCGCGCATGCGACCTTTAACGATTGCGCACGCTGCACTGTAAGCTTGCTTACTCCCTGTTGCGGGTTGTGCGGATCCGTCAGTGTAAATTATGAATTCATACTGATCGAGAGGCAGAATCTCAGTGGGCAGAGGACATTCATGTTCATATTGCAGGAACGCTTGTGTTTTTACATCAGGATCAAAAACATATTCAACATCTGTTGCAGCAAGAGAATTAACCCATTGTATCCATCTTGGATGTAATGCTTTAGCATTTGGAATGCTCGCCTTAATTACCGCCTCTAAGGCCGGAACTGGGGTTACGACAATAATGCGTTTCCCTTGGGCTAGAGCTCTTTCTTTTGCTACTGCAGTTTGAACTGCTGTCAGTATTTTTTCAGTTGAAGTGAAGCGCATTTCTGCTTGTGTATACAAATGTGATTTGTATGCAATTGGTACTTTTTCACCCTCATTAAATGTTAAGTAGGTGAATCCGCATTGACCCGAAATTATTCGGATCACTAAATTGCGTTGACTTACGCGTGTTTGTAAGTGATTTGTTGCTAACATGTTAGCTTGGAGTGAACGCAAGATTTCTGTGTGTTCCTGTGTCCAAGTTCTTGATTGAAAAATCAGGTTTGATTAATGCGTAGAGAGGTTTAACCCTTTCTGCGTAATTTAGAATGTAAGTTCTTCCAAAATTTAGGAAACCCAGGATGGATTGTAAATTTTTCAGCGTCTTTGGAGGTTGGAGCAGCGCACACCTTTCTAAAAAGTTGGCTGCCAAGCTCTTGCCTTCACTTGAAAGCTCATATCCTAGAAAGAGGACATTGAGATGGGCAATTCTGGATTTTTAAAGTTGAACTTATAGCCCTCAGAGGCGAAGCCCAGTATAATGGTACTCACCCTGTTCAAGTGTTTGTCCAGGTCATCGTCTGTCAGATAGATGTCATCGACATATGACAATGCCTCATTATCATAAATTTGTAGTAACTCCGTTACCCTCGCTGAGAATAACCCCGGGCTGTTTTTGAACCCTTGTGGGAGTCGACAAAATTGACGCTGGGTCCCCATTATTGAGAATGCTGTTAAGTACCTGCTTTCAGGTGCTATGTTTTGACAAAAGAAACCATTTGAGATATCCAATGTGGTTTTATATTTTTTACGCACAATGTTATTCAATAATGCTGTACTATGTGCATTTTGCACTGCAAATATTTTTGAACAAGTGTTTAAGTGTCTGTAATCCAAAACTAGACGATAGGTGTTGTCTGGTTTGGAGACAGGAAACAAAGGATTGTTCATTGAAGAGGTGCATGTTTCAATCACCCCTTGGTAATCAAGTTGATCTAAGATCTCCCTGACCTGTTTTTTAGCTTCTTGCCTTATTGGATACTGCCTTTGTGCAGTAGGTTCATTTTTTAGATGTATTTTATGGTGAGGTGAGTCCTCATCCCATCCTACATGATTTTTGTATAATGCTGGGGCCTGGGCAACTGCCCATTTCCTAGCATAAGTATATTTTAGGTGAATTGGAATATGGTTGGAGAAGGCAGGCATAATAATGTCCTCGCCATGTGGGCACTCCCTGACAAATTGTGGTGGCCAGTCTTTTTCTGCTAGAAGTATATCATAACCCCTTGAAAGTTTTCCCCAAAAGAGTGCTTTCACCTGTCTAGGTATGTCTCCCTCCATCCGCAGTGTTATTTCATATAACTTTTGTGGAGTACTAACCCTGGTGTCTACAGTCTCAACTGTAATGTACTCATTCAAGTCCACTATCTCCAGAAGTTCCTTCAGGTTCTGGTGAGCTATTGTGACTTCTGCTGCTCTGTCCAGCATTGTCTGAGCCCATTCTCCGTTCTTGAGTTGTGTTCTCAGTATCCTCGGCATGTCTGACCTTTAGACCTGATACCTTCTTTTTCGAGAATTGAGGTTTTGATTTATTTTTCGGAACGTGTTTGTCGTCTTTCGATTTCACGCGTTCTTCTCTATGTTCTGACCGTCCTCTTCTTTCCGATGTCTGTGACAAGATCTGAAAGGTACGAGAGGAACGTGTATCAGTATCTTGATACCTGTCAGGCTTTTTCAAATTATCCCTATTCCTGAGGTTATACCTCCTTTCAGAGGGCTCCTTTTGAGGAGACCTACCTCGGGATTGAGAATGTTTCTCGTTTGAATTTTGTTTATTAGTTTCCCACTTCTTTTTAAAAGATGTAGGAGTTTGTTTAATAGAGTCCTTCTCAGGACTTTCAGATAGTTTTGGCTTCAATGGTCTTCCACCCAAACTATCTCTGCCTAATTCTGCATAAGATTGTTCTATTATTCTGGGTAGTTCTGTTTGATGTTCTGTAACATCGAATTCCCTTAATCGTTGGCGGATCGCCATTGCTGCTGCCTCCCCTTTAATATTAGATAATATTATTGTTGAGACCTGGTCGAAATTTTTCAGTAATTTCATACCTAAATTCAGAGCAGGCTCTGCCAAGTATTCGTTTTGAATTTGTTTCAGGACATCAGGTATTACTGCAATTGACGGAATACCATGTGTTTTAGTATAGATGGCAGCAAAGACTGAGCCCCAAGTGGTGCAGTCTTCCAGTTGTGGTGTGATCCCCATTGGTAAACAGATTGTTAGTATTCTGTGTTTCTCATAAGGGCTAGTATTTGGAAATACTGCTTCAATTTGAGTAATTTTTTGAGCTATCCAGAATGGTATTTGCACACGTTTTGTGGGCATTTTACCCATGACTGCGTATAGAGTCTGTGGTGTAATTTTTAGTGTATTCCCCTGTTGAGGAGTTTGATTTGGAATGGTTAATGGTGGTTGGACTGTGAAAGTCCGCATGACATATTGGACCAATTGTCTGTAAATTTTTATTAACTCTGTAAGTTGAGTAAGTAGTTCCTCGTCTGACATTATTTCGATGTCAGGATGAGGTGTGTAGCCGGCTAGAATCGGCCATGTTGCTCCTGGTCTACCTAGTGGACCGAGCCTGGTAATGTTTTTGTGATGTTTTAGGGCGCATTGAAACCAGAGCTGATGCTCCTGGTATGTTAGTGGAATTTCAATATCCTCGAAAGGGATATATTCCTCTGGTGGTTCATCTTCTTTGTAGAAGTGAAACAGTCTTGTTACTGAATTTGATTTAGGAAATATTACCCATGAATAGAATACCTCTATCTGAAAGGATTCGTGTGCCTCTATCACGAAAACTGCTCTACCGCCTCTTGGTGGTAGGCCATGTTTTATAAGTTTTAGAGTGATGGCTCTTCTTAAGTTTGGATTGATGTCTATAACACCCTCCTCAGGTTCATTTAAACATGTAAAGTTAAAAACTGTTGCTATGGCTGGGTCAGCCGCAGCTCCACCGTTCCCGGTGTTATTGTCCCCGTTGGTGGACATTTTGTTTTTTGAAAAAATGTAGAACAAGTTTCAAGGAAACAAAAAAGATAAGGTGCACAATATTTTGGAACACTGTATCCTTCAACGTTGAACAAACCAAACAACTAATATATAGGGTGCTTCCCTATTTAGTTATGGCGGATATTTAACCCTACCCACTCCAGACGTCTTATGGAGTATGTGAGTAGGGGTCTCTGAGAAAAGCACGACTGAGTAACTCAGTATCTAGCGTTAAATTACTGCCTAACCAAACGTTTGGGCGCCATGTAGTGTAGCTCCTATTTCCCTAATAGGCTCTGCGCATTGGAATAATCATCAATGTGAGTGATGATATTCTCATATTTTCCAGCACTCTTGAGGAGTACTATGCCTGGCTGAGAGCCACCTTAAAACGGTTGACGGAGAGAGGACTGACCCTGAACAGGCAGAAATGTGAGTTCTGCACCAATGAAGTGGAGTTCTTTGAGTACAGATTCTCCAAAGGGGGGCTCCAGGTAGTGTAGTGTAGTTCCTATTTCCCTAATAGGCTCTGCGCATTGGAATAATTTAACCTATAGGTTTGACATAGGACTAAGGTCGGTATGTCCCTATCGAGTATATTAAACTTAATTACTTGTGCCAGCTAGCTCAGAGGCCACTAGAAACTCCTTGAGAACAAGAAGGGAGTAGTTTCTGGCAACCGAAAAACATGACAACTTTTGTTTCCCTTTAGAAGCGGAACACGTCTCAGAATCGTGGAAACAATAGATAACAGTTTCACTCAGTCAATCGGGCATGCTTAGTTTCTACAGAGTTACACAGAAAGGAAAGACGGGCGTTTCAATAAAAAGGGTTTTTTGAACAGTCTTGTTTCTCGTGTAAGAGATATGTGCTGTTATGATCACAAGACAGTATGCAAGAAAAATAATGTACAGCGTAAGCAGTAGAAATAAATAATACTGCGCTAGCATTATCTTTTAGCATATATTCACGTACATAAATAATATGAGCTAAAAATGCGAGTACTTATACGATGCGTCTCTAAGCTAGTTCTACCCCAATGTACCTAACCTAGTCTAGGTGTAGGGAAAGGTAAGAAGTAGGCGGAGTATTCTCTAGTCTGGTATACTAAGAGTATGTTTAAGTCTAGTATGCCAAGTATGGTATGCCAAGAGTCCCTCTAGGTTCTAGTCAGCTCCATACCTTGAGAATGAGAGAGGTGGGAATCTCTAGCCGGATCTGGAACTCTAACACCCCGCGAAGAGAGTCAGAACACTGGAAGCTGGATTCGTCTGCGTCCAGGAATGACAGCGTCATCTCAGTGCGTCAGGCCGGGATACGGGCTCCTCTGAAGTCGAGGTCTCCTCTAACTTGCTTTGGCAAGGGAAGGTATATTTATACCTGGTAGGTGTCTTGGAATGTTAGCATTGACGTGAAGTCGGACAGAGGAAGACGTCAGGAATGAACCCTTGAGGTATAACGGTTCATACATAATAGATGAGTTCTTGGAGAAATCAATAGTCCTGTGCTAGGGGAACTCCCGAAGCTTAAGGGTCTGGTTTCTAAGAACTCGTTGTGACGTTAGGGTGGACGGATGTCGGTGACCATGCCTGTATTTGGAGTGCACGGTTAATGCCTAAATAAGGACAGGGATTCTATGCCTATATAAGGGCAATGCGAATTGTGCCTATATAAGGACATGATTCAGGAAAACCTATATATGGACCCCTAAAGCGGAATACAACAGTAGACCCTCAAAAGGTGGAAGCGATTCGGTCTGCAGCGGTGCCCAGAAACCGGTCGGAAGTACGCAGTTTTCTGGGGATAGCCAACTACTGCGGCCACCTTAGCCCCAATTTGGCGACCCTCTTCGAGTACTGACCAGGAAGAATGTCCCATGGGAATGGGACAGCACGGCTGCACAGGCTTTTCAAGAGATCAAGAAGGCCTTACTCCACAACGGCCTACTTCAGTCCAACACAGCCTACGGAGCTCATCGTTGATGCTAGCCCACTATGGTTTGGGGCCGTACTTTTGCAGAAGACCGAGAGAGGACTAGGTGCCCATAGCGTATGCAAGTAGAGCGCTCACAGCAGTGAAGACCTGATACACTCAAATAGAGAGAGAAGTGTTGGCCATTCGATGGGCATGCAAACACTTTCACCTCTACCACTGTGGCCAAAAGTTTCAAGTGATCACTGATCACAAATCCCTGGTACCGCTCATTGCAGGCACTGCTCAAAATGGACCCCCCGAGGATTGAGAGCTGGGCTGACCAGCTCCAACAGTACGCCTCCAAGGTATTGTACGGGCCGGGGGTGAACAACCCAGCCGATTACCTGTCCCGTCATCCTCTGGCGTCGGACTCTAGTGACCCGCGAGAAGAACACTGTGGAGTGGAACAGTTCATACTGCTCATCACTTAAGCGTAGTGCCCAAGAGCTCTCTCATCGAGGAAATTGTGGAAGCGACTTGATCAGATGCAGGCTTCGGCAGGTTCAACAAGGCATTGAAAGGCCATCAGTGGATGAACTTCCTGGATGGCAGTCGTGGGCTGACGGAAGAAGAGCAAGAAGAAAGGGCAAAGCTATGGCGGTGTTGGGATGAGATGAGCAAGAGTGAAGAAGGGCTCATTCTCAAAGGGCACCAGATAGTCATCTCTCATGGGCTGCGGGCCCGCACAGTGGAGCTAGCACATCAGGGCCACCAGGGCTTCGCCAAAATAAAAGCCCGCCTGCAGAGGAAAGTATGATTCCCAAGGATGGACCGGCTGGTGGAAGAATGAGTGCGGAACTGTCGATCTTGCTTCCTCACCAGTGGGGAACCGCCAGTGGCCCCAGTGATCACTGAACCTCCCAGCAAAACAGCCTGGGCGATGGTGAGCATGGATTTTGGAAGTTTTCCAGACCACCGGCTCGCGCTGGTAGTCATGGACAGTCGAGACAAGGAGACAGGGGAAACCCTACTCACATGGAACCAGGGTAATTTTAGTCTAAAACAGAAACAATGGTTCCTGTGGTGTAATATAACAGTTTCTGATAATGTATGCACAATCACAATAAAAGTGGGTTACGTGGATATCAAAAGGAGAAAAAACCATATACACCTCTAGTTCTGGTTAACACAATCGTTATTTATGAATGAAAAAGTATACAGTATTTCACAAAGGTGAAGCAATGGTGCGTGGTGTCCCCAGTGAAAATGGAACCTAAAACATTGGTCACATATTTGTGTTATATACAATTTGTTTCAAATATTGTCTAAAGTCGACCATCACAAATAATAACAAATTAGGAACAGCGTAAAATAATGGGCGCTGGTTGATGGTTCGCTTTAATTTTTGACGACGGCGTTTCGATCCTTTGTGCAGTGTAGGGTCTTTTCAGGACCTAGTGGTGTTGGGACATCTAAAATTAAGAGACAGGGAAACTATCAATGTGTGGTCATGATGGTGGCAACATTACTGGAAGTGGAGCGCATGGAGAATGGCCTGTACCTGAGGATTTGGTTGTACAGCGCGTGTTGAGCGTGAAGCCCAGGAAGTGAGAGGAAGAAGAAATATACTCACATGGGACCCAGCCGGGTACTATACATGTGAGAAGAGAAAAGAAGAGAATAAAGTTATGGAGTAAATATTGAAGCCGGTAGAATGCGTACATAGTAGATGGCACAAATATGTAGGAGAGGGTACTCGGGTATAAGAACTTACCCCAACGTGAGGGGAGGGAGGCCACTCCAAGTTTACCGTAGTGGAACCTGTCAGATTGACCTCGTTTGACTGTGTGAAAACAGCTTTGGATTGGGTGTTTGCATTGTTGGGGCTACCCGATAAGATCAAGATGGACAATGGGCCCCCGTTTCAAGGACAAGACTTTAAGGACTACCTCCACAGCCTCAATATCCGACATCAGTGGATCACTTCTCAATGTCCCCAGCCAACGGCGGAGTAGAGAGGTTAATGAGGATCCTCAATAAAGCACTCAGGATAGGAGTGGAAAAAGGAGAAGACCTGGAAGACTGTATGCAACAATTCCTTAGGGCCTACTGCCAAACTCTGCACTGCATAACAGGATGTACTCCCAATGACCTGCTGATGAAGAGGTCAGGACATGATGTGCCGCCAGGAGGGCCGTCATGCAGATCGGTGGTTGTGAATGTAACAGCTAACCTAGAAAGGAGGAGAAACAACAACGGAAAGTCTAGCCGCCAGCACAGGCCCATCAAACCCACTATCCAAGTGGGAGACTAAGGGCCTAATTACGAGTTTAGCGGTCCATAAGACTGCCAAACTCACAGTGGAGGTGCGGTGGCGGCAGTATTACAACTAAAGCAGTCGGACCGCCATAGGACTGCCACAACCACCAGGGATCCACGATTCCTGACAGTGCCACTGCGGCACTGCCAAGCATATTACAAATTTTCTCACTGCCACAGATTTCATGGCGATGAGCCCGCCATGAAACCTGTGGGGCTTAGGAAACTCATGATGAGTGTGGGCTGAGAATGCATGCAGGGGTCCACCTGGCGTGCCCCCCTGTCGGCATGCCCCCCCTTTCCTGCACGGCATTGCAGTGTCTTTTTAATAGGCACCGCTGTGGGAACGCCAAAGGACCGCCCTCCAGACCAAGAGAAAACTCGTAATTTGACGCGTGCCCGGTGGTGAGGTTTGGCGGTGTGGCAGCGGGGCGGTGGAATGCCGTTCCCCTCCCACACATCCACACTCATAATCAGGCCTAGAGTCATTATCAAAAATCAACACCCAGGAAGTAAGTATCACACCCCATTTGAGGGGGAAACTTGGGAAGTTGTAAGAGTGCGAGACACCATGATAACTGCTGTGAAGGGGAACGTGGAGGTGTCCAGAAATGTTTCATGGTTCAAGAAAGTCTCAGGGCAGGAGGCGGGGGCTGAAGAGGATGTGGAGTTTGAAGAGATGGATATGAGTGTCCCTGCGGATGATCTGGTGAATAGGAGCGAAGGTGCCCCACCCTCGAGGTCATCCACACCGACTGAGGGCCAACCCTCAGCTCAGCCAGTGATGGAGCAGGATAAAAGAAAAATTTTTAACCTCCTAATAATTTACGTAAAATAATTAATAAACAAGTTCGTTTAAGTAAATAACCAACAATGTATGTTACATGTGAAGGGTTAAAGGTAATACGCTATTTTGTGTGCAAATTAATTTACTTATAATTGTTGACGTGGCTAACATAATCTAATATTTGCGTACTAATAAAATAATAAACGCATGATTTGTGCTTTGAAAATAAAACGTGTGGTGGCAAAATAAAGCGATGGTAAGTAAGGGATGGCTTTATATGTTGCTTTTGCTAGGTAATACCTAATTGGGGTACGTAGAATGACGGGAGGGAAACGAAAGGGTTTATATTCTTTATTTTTAATTATATTTTGTTTATCTTTATGATTAGTGCGTTTAGGCCTGTTGAGCAGCGATATAAAATGGCCGCCATGAGCTAGAGTACGCATGTGCGAGAAGCCGTATGGAAAAGGAGAAAGGCCGTGAACAAGAATGACCACGTGTTCATTCTGAGAGCCTAGGATGGAAGTATGGTCAAGGCTATCATGACCTTACGGAATAAATGTGTGCCAAGATGATCAGCAAGAAGCGTGAGAAGTCAAAATGAATAAATGGACAAACGGAACTGTTGAACCTAAAAAGTATCAGAAAATGATACAAATTGGACTGATCGAAACTGATGAGTAATGTCATGAACTGTGGGAAACGATGCAAGCATGGACATTCCACAAAGAACTGGTTAAAACAAGGAAGTTTGATAAAAATGTATATGGACTCGAATGGACCAATGAGAGAGAATCACGCCATAAAGAGGCAACATTTTATTTAGTAAGCGAGAATTAGGGTATAAGAAGACCTACTCCTGGTGGGAGGAATTGATGATGATGGGCGAGCGTACTGTTAGGAGAAGGGAGAGCTGAGATGCTGATAGATGAGTTGCGGGTGCTGAGTTGCTGTTGCGGATGATCGAAGCTGCTGCTGCTATTTTTATTAGGTATAAGATGCTGCTTTTGGAGAACCTTTTTACTCCTGATAGATTTTTCATTTAGAGCTATTAGATTTTCCAAGACAGATAGATAGATCTTTTTGGAGTTCTTGCTATGACAAACTTTATCTTCCATCTAATAGGTATGCATTGTAATTTCAATTTATTCTTATAATGATGATAAATGTAATAATCTGAGTGATAAACTTAAAACTTATGCATTGTTTCTAAAACTTTATATAAACTTTATTATCTTTAAACAAATGACTCAGTGATTCTTTAGCTCAATAATTAAGGTAAAATGTTAAAGAGTTTATTGTGATTGAGCTGGTCTTAATCACCATCAACTAGTTCCTACTAGTTGGTCCATCGACCAATGAGCGGAATACCTTAAAAGGAATGAGAAATATTATGTCGTGTTAAAAAGAGGTATCCCGTCTCCTTCCAGCGAATCGTTTTACTGTTTTTTCTCCTAGGTTAAGGACGGAGGTAATCCAGTGAATAAATGAGTGAGTGAATGTATATGCGGTGTTATGGGCCCCACCGTCATATGGATATAGTTTGTGTGTTGGAGGGATAGTTGCACCTGGATGATCGAAGCATATAGGAGAAGAATTTTTATTGTTAGCGCTGGATCAGATTTCTTGGTAGCAGAGTTATGGTTACTATAGATTAGTTTGGTGATTATTGATTATTGATTATTTCATGTCTAACATTTTATGTTGAGTCGCGTTATGTTATCTGTAAGTCGAAGTTTTCACGCTTCCGGGAAGTAGGAAGTGGAACACGTGTGGCAAGAGAAGTCACATGGAATAGTGCATTGTCTGAGTTCATATTGGTAATAACACAGGTTGTGTTATGATAGGGACAATTTCCGTATAAAAGGTGTGTGAATGGAATAGCGACCGGTTTTCTTGTGAAACTCTGGCCTTAATTCTCAGGAGCAGTATAGTCTCCACATGTGTCTTATCCCCAGAGAAACAGGTTTACCGCTTGCTTGAAAGAAGGGTAAGGTAGAGGGAAGTGCTACCTTATTGGCGAAACAGAAAACTTCTGTGGTAGGGTAGAGGTAAGCGCTGCCTACTGGAAAATACAGAGTTCTTGTGTAAATGGACAAGCTATTTCTTTGGTTTAGCGAATCAGACAATGGAAATGTGTTTTAAATGTTGTAACTAACGAAAAACTGTTGAAAAAGAAATTGCCGATAAATTTTGTAAAGGAGGGGTCAGGAGCAGAACTGACGTAGAAGAAAAGCTGCGCTGGGATTGGACAGTGCGATAGTCATACAGAGTCAGGAGCAGAACTGAAGTAGAAGAAAAGCCGCGCTGGGATTGGACAGTGCGCTGTAGACAGAAACAGCTCTGATTGGAGCGTTGGTGTGAGTCGCGCTAGGATTGGACGGATAGAATAGTGACGTGGAGGTTTATGATTGGAGCGTTGGTGTGAGTCGCGCTAGGATTGGTTGAAATAACGCATTGAGAGCAGTGTTGAATTGCGGACTTTTGAGGAGAGAAAAGAGATTGTGAATCATGTCTTATTATGAATATGGCAGAGAGAAAACGTCGTGGATGTCGAAAGTTAAGAACTTCTTTAAGAAAGATAAAAAGGTAGTGACTAGAGAGGGACAAGTAATTCCTCCGCCGAAATCACCAGCTTCGCATATGATGCTAAAGTACGGATATCATACATGCATATGGTTAGAAAATTGGACAAAATATACTAAGAATGATGGAGCATTGGCTTTTCCAGAGAATGGTTCATTTAGCGTAGCTGTACTTCGGAATTTGAGAGAGAAAATGATAAAACTAGAACCTAGACCTAGACCGACACAGTTTGAAGCTTTAAGTGAATGGGAAGATGAAATGTATGAACGAGAGAGATTCAGAGGATTGAAGAATCATAAGTTTGTGCCTGGAAGGTTATGGGGATTGAATCATGAGGACAGACTAAAGCGTTGGAGATGTGCTAATATGACAGGAGGTTTGTTTCCAGCTTTTACAGTTGAGGAAGAAGCAAAGAGAAAGTGTACCGAGAAAAAGAAACATGTGGTTATGGAAAAATATGGGTATGGTGGTAGTGAGACGGAAGATGAATTGCTGGAAGATATTTTAAACAGAAACCCACCTCCATACCAACAGACTTCTGCGGTGGTGACACCTAATGCACCGCCAATGGAAACTGGGAGGAATAAAATTCCCGAACGAAGATATGAGATAAATAGGTCACAAGATCAATTGAAAACTTCACAAAATGAGGAGATAGAAAGTGACAATACGACTGAATTAGCAAAAACAACAAGAGAATTGACTGAAAAGATAAGAGAACTAACAAAGAATATGGAAGCTGTAACTGTACCAGTAACGATAGGTCCAGTAATGCCAGTTTTCGAGGATCAGAAAATTGATGAACGTTCTTTAGTGATTCCTATGAATTCACACTTGCAAAGAAGAAGAGAAGGGATGTAACTGGACAATGAAGGTGCACACCATTTGGTTAGTACCTATAGACCAAGCCCACCTAACAATTTGACGATAAATGAAAATGAGTTTAGGAGAATACCTATGGTAACGGAGTCTGCATCAGAGACACCAGAAAGGAGTAGCAATTGGATAGAATTAAATAGTACGCCTGTAGGTCCAACTCCAGATGAATTGAATGAATGGATGAAAACGCTAAAAACAAAAGAGACAGAAGTAAAACCATTAGATGTAATTAGGTTAAAAATAGATATGGAAGAATTGATTTTAGGAACAATTGGTACAGAAAAATTGAAAAATTATCAGGATGACGAGATTATGTTTTTGTGCAAAAGTCTAACATGGAGAGCTAGAAATTTACATGACAAATTAGAAGAAACAGCGAGTGAACTAGGAGTAGAATTTGCAAAAGTGAGGACGTTGCAGATACCATACAGAGTAGACTTTTGTGAGAAAGATATAGAGAATCTGAACACATCAGGACGATTGACCCAAATAAAGGAATTAATTGTTTTACTGAGAAAATGGGGTGATGTGGATAGATGGAGAAGTAGATGGATGAAAAGAAATGAGAAAATAACAGATAAAGCATCTTTGGCTTTTGCAGTAACAGATAAGGAACCAATTATAAGGGAGTACCCAATGAGAGAAACTCCAGGAGGTAGTTATGTGCATGTTCCGTGGTCTAGACAGGATATACTGTCATTTACAAATGATTTCCCAAAGTTGAGAGAGAAGCCAGTAGAATGGTACAGACAAGTGGAGAGATTTGTTAAAGTTTCAAAGGTGTTGTGGATAGACTTGGATGGATTGTTTGATATAGTAGTACCAGCTGATTTGTGGACAGAGTGTAAGATTACTATTGATTGGCCAACTGTAGAATATCCAAGGGATGCTAAAACAGGAGCGCCAGGACCAGAAGTGATGAGGAAGTATGATCAAGTAATTACCTTTTTGAAAAGTAAGATTCCACCTAAAGAAACAGATTGGGTAAAAATAGACAGAACTACGCAGGAAAGTAAAGAATCAGTGCATGCCTACTATGAATGGCTATTGTTAGTGTTTAAACAGTATAGTGGCTATGAGACACACAGGGGTCGATTCCGATTCGGGCCGGAAAAAGCACCGACCGACTCGGATCCGGAAATTATACCGACCGACACGTACCTGTGGCGCCCAACACGCCAAGTACGATGCAAGGCGTGCAAAATCCGACCGACACGTACCGAACCCAAGTCGACCAACTGAGCCGCACGGAAAACAGCAATCCGGTCGGAAAAACACGCAAATCCAACCGACCGACACGCACCCGGAACAAATCCGACCGAAACGTACACGCGAACTCCAAACCGCAAAGTACGATGCAAGGCACGAAAACCACGAGCGAGTCGGACGGAGGCCAAGCCGTACGACCGACACGCATACAAAACCGAGCCGAAGCAACCCAAAACACCGCGACCGACGCGTACGCAGCATAGAAAACTGCACAAACACAGCGTGAACGAAACGGAGAACACCGTACGAGACAAATGCAGGGTCCGACTCGGTCACAAGAACGTTTCCAACATACACAGACAGTACAAAGGAAAAATCACACAAAAAAAGGCCAAACAAGCAATTACTAAGCCAATAAATACTGGGGGGTGGGGACAGAGAACAAAGACACACCCACAACTCCACCCATATAAAGGACACAAATCACAACCATGATCCTTTGCAAATGCCATTCCACTGCCAGCACCCAAGAGAAAGCAACCACACACCCACAGCTCATCCCTCACACAAGCCACACACCATCAGCACACCAACAAATACCTACCTCACATACACCCAGCAAAACACACACTCACACACCCTCACCTGCACACCAACACACACATCACTCACCATCACCACCCATCACCATGCCCCCCAAGAAGAATCCCAAGTTCCTAGATTGTGAATTGGAAGTCATGGTAGACAAGATCCTCAGGGTAGAGCCACAGCTGTTTGGCACACTGGTCCAACAGACCCCCATCTCCCAGAAAACCAAGATGTGGGAGAGGATCATCAACAGGGTGAACGAACAATCACCATGTCGGCGCACAAAGAGCGACATCCAGAACAGGTGGTATGACGTGCGCAGGAGGGTACGGGACCTGCTCAAGAAAGACTACATCTACAGCCAATACACCGGCAGTGGCCCTCCTGCCAAGGCAATATACCTCAGGCCCTGGGAGGAGAAGGTGCGGGCCATCCTTCCGCCAGTGAGCGTATATGGACTAGAGGACATCCCAGAGCCTGGTGAGTACACAACAAATGTACACAATATACTGCCACAAAACACACACACATCACTGTCAAGGGGAGAGTCAAACCATGCACTCATAGCAATTACACAGCAACCAGAACAGAATCATCCCAAAATGTGTATGTCAGTCAGATAAACACAACACATGCCATCAAAAAAGTCACATCCAACTGTGCCATCACATGTACAAACACAACTACAACTACAGCTAGGCAGTGGCACAAATAGAACTAACAAACACATCCAGACATGTAGCCACCACAGCAACACCAACACACAGTGAAGACCACTAAAAGGAAGGAATTCTGTGTATGCTGGCCAAGTCAGTGTAGCCAATAGCACCATGGGAGTCGCAGTCACACATATTGCCCCCCCCACAACTGTCCCATCAACACCACCATGAACCATGCGCACATCACAGGGAGTGGAGAAGGACTCACAAGATGGCTGACACTGGCAACTGCTGTGGGGAGCACAAGGCCCTGCTGGCAACTGTGCACCAACAAACAGCAGGACACCACTGACTGACATCCTGAGAGACAACTTCCACTCCCTGCAATGCAAGCACGTTCCATGGTGGGATAACTGGCTGGCTGGGTGGGTGGGGAGGAGGACTTGCAGCACTGACCATAGTCACAAGCACCTCCCCTCACACACACCCCAACACAAACTCCACAGAACCCACCTGGTAGAATGCAATGCCCCCCATCCTAACACAAGATCCCACAAAGAACCACTACCTGGGTTATGTTGTGTGAAGCACAGGGACACTCTTGGGACTTTTAGCCAAACAACTGCCAGGACAACACTCCCAGCCATCCTATCAGCACAGCCAGCCCACCCCACAGGGAAGCAGAGTCAAAAGGAAGGAAGCATGGGCATGCTGGGAAGGGGGGTGGAGGCAATAGCATGATGGGAGTCGTAGTCACAGCTCTACATCCCCCACCACATGGCCCAGCAAGCTCACACTCACGCATGCACATCCCACAGAGAGTGGAAAGGCCCATCAAAGATGTCTGACACTGTTGCTGTGTCGTGGGGAGCACAAGGGCATGCTGGGAACTGCACACCAACCAACAGCAGGACACCACTGTCAGCCATCTTGCCATTGCTCTCACACCCACACACACTGAACTCCCCACAAAAGCAAGTAAGTATGGGAATGCTGGGAAGTGGGGTGGAGGCAATAGCATGATGGGAGTCGTAGTCACAGACATAGCTCACCCCCACAACTGTCCCATCAACACCACCCTGAACCATGCTCACATCACAGGAAGTGGAGAAGGACTCACAAGATGGCTGACACTGGCTACTGCTGTGGGGAGCACAAGGCCCTGCTGGCAACTGTGCACCAACAAACAGCAGGACACCACTGACTGACATCCTGAGAGACAACTTCCACTCCCTGCAATGCAAGCACGTTCCATGGTGGGATAACTGGCTGGCTGGGTGGGTGGGAAGGAGGACTTGCAGCACTGACCATAGTCACAAGCACCTCCCCTCACACACACCCCAACACAAACTCCACAGAACCCACCTGGTCGAATGCAATGCCCCCCATCCTAACACAAGATCCCACAAAGAACCACCACCCTGGGTTATGTTGTGTGAAGCACAGGGACACTCTTGGGACTTTTAGCCAAACAACTGCCAGGACAACACTCCCAGCCATCCTGTCAGCACAGCCAGCCCACCCCACAGGGAAGCAGAGTCAAAAGGAAGGAAGCATGGGCATGCTGGGAAGGGGGTGGAGGCAATAGCATGATGGGAGTCGTAGTCACTGATATTGGTCACCCCCACAACTGTCCCATCAACACCACCCTGAACCATGCTCACATCACAGGAAGTGGAGAAGGACTCACAAGAGGGCTGACACTGGCTACTGCTGTGGGGAGCACAAGGCCCTGCTGGCAACTGTGCACCAACAAACAGCAGGACACCACTGACTGACATCCTGAGAGACAACTTCCACTCCCTGCAATGCAAGCACAGTCCATGGTGGGATAACTGACTGGCTGGGTGGGTGGGAAGGAGGACTTGCAGCACTGACCATAGTCACAAGCACCTCCCCTCACACACACCCCAACACAAACTCCACAGAACCCACCTGGTCGAATGCAATGCCCCCATCCTAACACAAGATCCCACAAAGAACCACCACCCTGGGTTATGTTGTGTGAAGCACAGGGACACTCTTGGGACTTTTAGCCAAACAACTGCCAGGACAACACTCCCAGCCATCCTGTCAGCACAGCCAGCCCACCCCACAGGGAAGCAGAGTCAAAAGGAAGGAAGCATGGACATGCTGGGAAGGGGGGTGGAGGCAATAGCATGATGGGAGTCGTAGTCACTGATATTGGTCACCCCCACAACTGTCCCATCAACACCACCCTGAACCATGCTCACATCACAGGAAGTGGAGAAGGACTCACAAGATGGCTGACACTGGCTACTGCTGTGGGGAGCACAAGGCCCTGCTGGCAACTGTGCACCAACAAACAGCAGGACACCACTGACTGACATCCTGAGAGACAACTTCCACTCCCTGCAATGCAAGCACAGTCCATGGTGGGATAACTGACTGGCTGGGTGGGTGGGAAGGAGGGCCGGCTGTCAACCAAACACAACCAATGCAGACCATGTTCACACCCCAAAAAATACATAGAAATGCACAAATAATGCAGGACAATGTGCCACACCAATATCAACCCCTGACTGTGACGACTTAGGACAATGCAATGTACAGGCCCGCACCCAGAGGCACAGTCACAACTGTCATGTGTGTCAACCATTGATGCCTGCAGAAACATAACATACATTGTGTGTGTCTCCCAAAAACAGGTGATGATGGGGACACAGCAGCAGACGCTGAGGAGTCCCAGTCCCAGGCTCAAGAGGATGCAGAGCTCACTGGCGTCGTACAGCCTCTGCCCTCCTCGGACGAAGAAGACCAACCTGGCACATCCGATGCAAGTCTACATGCAGCACCAGCAGGACCACCAGCTGCAGCACCAGCAGGACCACCAGCTGCACCCCCTGCACCCACCCCTCCAACGACTGTCACCACAAATACCATCCCTGCTGACATGGACAGAACAAGGAGCAACACCAGCACAGGGACCCTGGACCAACCTGGGCCATGGACACCACCACCACCACCAACCCCCAAGGTGGACCAGGGTCATCTGTGCATGCCACTGCACACACTGCACATGTCAGCAGGGGTGGTGGGAGGGGTGGGAGACAGACGTCGCTGCTTGCAGAGGTTGCTGGTGTGCATGATGACCCACAACTGGTACGCATAGCTGATGCGTACCAGTCCAGCACCGGAGACCTCAGCCAGGTAGTGGGGCTCCTCAGAGACATGAAACAGCAGCAGGCTGCCCATCATGCCCGCTTGGACTCTCACATGTCCCACGTGGAGTCACACATGTCCCGCGTGGACTCACACATGTCCCGCGTGGAGTCCAAGTGGTATGCACTGCATGAGATGACGGCGGTGCACAGGGACATTTTACAATGCCTCCGCCAGATGAACAGCAACCAGTCCACACCTCCCTGTGTGCCAACAACATCTGGTGCCGAACAAACTGCAACTGCCACAGGGAGGGAGGATGACTCTGGCGGAGAGTCCCCTGCACCGCAGCAGCCTGTACTTGAGGGCCCCCCCCAAGAAGAGGGGTCGTCCGAGGAGGGGCAAGTGAGAGGCCGATGGCCAAGCGCAACTCCCAGGAAGCCTGAACCTGTTCTGGATGTTCACCTTTGTGCACAGACTGTTCACCCTGTTGACGGCAACACTACTCCCACACATTGCATGGGGAGTACAAGTTGGACCAATGTGTCAGACAACTGTGGCCCCGATACTGGGGATTCTGTCTACCAGGACTTTCAATTCACCTAGGAACTTCGGATTGCAAGATTTATGTACAGCACTACCCATCCTATGCACTATTCACACAAATGTATCACAATAAACACACTAATACACCATACTTGCCTCTGTTGTGATTCCAACGTGGGTGCTGTTATGGGGATGATGAACTGCAAAATTACACTGTGTATGCGAACTGCAACAGCAAGGACAACACAGGCATGTGAGTAAAGGCAACGTGACACATATGAGGGAGACACACCACCAGGGCTACACAACACATACACACCTAGGCCATCTGACTCATTGCCTACACTGATGTTGCCAGGGAAGACGGTGCAATGCACAGACACCACACCCATTCCCAGTTGTAGTCAAGTAGCCCACAGGTGCAGTAAGCAAATGGCAGTCAAATGTGTGACCACAGACAACGCACATCACAAAGTGAAGCACAGGTTTATTACACAGTTGCAACATGTCGTAACCACTACAGATGCAAGGTAATCCCACCTGGCAGCGGGCACACAGTCAACAACTGTAGACGGAAGGAAGTCCATGGGTGTGGCGCACATCACCTGTAGGGACACAACAGCTACCACCCTGGAAGTGCAATCACGTCGTCGGTGGACACAGTTGACCAAACGAATCTGAAAGTACCCTGTGAAGGACAGAAATGACACACAGTCAAAAGCAATGGAGTACAGGACAGAACAGCAAAACTCATGCACAATACATGTTACAAGATACCCACCCAGAACCAAGTTAGCATGTCAACACTGTTGGGGAGTACAGACCACCTGTAAGCACACATCGCAACACACATCCAGTCAAGTAGCCCATGGACACACTCCAACAGCACCAGAGCACCACCTACACATCATGCCAACTCACATCATTGACATGACACCTCAGGATACTCACATTCAGCTAAAGAAGTTGGTGATGAGCTGTGTGCGGACATCACCATCATCATCATCATCATCATCGTCACTGGCATCGTGGTCCAGGCCAGGATCCTCCACAGGTGGCGGATGTTGGTCATTGTCATCCTGGATGAGAGGCAACTCCTTCCGCACTGCCAGGTTGTGGAGCATGCAGCAGACGATGATAATCTTGCACACTTTCGCTGGGGCATATGGGAGGGACCCTCCGGTCTTGTCCAGGCAGCGGAAGCGGCTCTTCAGAAGACCAAATGTCCGCTCAATCACTCTCCTGGTCCCACCATGTGCCTCATTGTAGCGCATCTGGGCTGGTGTCACAGGGTTCCTGAGGGGTGTCAGCAACCACGGCATGTTGGGGTATCCCGAGTCACCTACGGACAGACAAGTGCACATTAGCTGACTTGGAAAAGTGGGCGGAATACTACAGATCAGATCACACACAATGGCACAAAGTCAGTACACACCGACAAGCCAGGCACGCTGGTTCTGCATCTGTGCCATCATCCTGGGGATGCGACTACTCCTCATCACAAAGGCATCGTGTGCTGAACCAGGGAAACGGGCACACACGTGTGTGATGGTCATGTCTGCAAGACACACCACCAGTGCATTGACCGAGTGGTAGTGCTTGCGGTTCCTGTAGGCCTGCTCCTGGGCCTGTGGTGGTACCAAAGCCACATGTGTCCCATCAATGGAGCCAATGACATGCGGCATCCTCCCCAGGGCATAAAAGTCACTCTTCACGTCAGTGAGTCATCGCAGTCTAGGGAAATAGATGTACCGGTTCAGGAATAGCAACATTGCCGCCAAAACATCGCGGAGCACACGGCTCAACATGGTCTGTGACATCCCACCAGCAGTCGCCACAGTATGTTGGAAGGTACCGGTGGCAAAGAAGTGTAGGGCTGCCATCACCTTCACCTTGGGGGTCAGCGCTGTAGGATACGGCCGGCCAGGCTGCAAATGTGGGGACAACTGACTGCCAAATCCTCAATCAGCTGCCTGGTGAAGCGGTACCGTCGGATGCTGTCCCGTTCCACCATCGTTGCCAGGTCTGGGAATGGTCGATGGACAGCAGGAGCCCTGCAGTGCAGAGGAGAAGTAAGCAAGATTGTCAGTCACCCCACATATGCGGCATTGAACACACTCAATATCCCAACATACATCATTATGAGGCACAACTACATGAAGTGTGCAGTTCCGTAAGGACATGTATGGTACATACATGGCCAACATCTGTCAACACGGTCCAACAGGTGGCATCAATTAGTCCCAGGTTGGCCCATTGGATATCATGAGGCTGTGTCACAGTTCCCATCTCCTGCTGCCGTGTCACAATCACCCCCACAGTGACATGTGAGGACAGATGTGCCCCAGGCACCACAGCTCAACGACAGGTACATTCCCAGGGACCCTGTATTGCCACATGGACACTGGCATTACATGGAGTATCATGTATACACCACAGCAAAACAACCATGACCCCCACAGGTAGTGGTCCCACTTGCCACGGCAGGACAGACATGGACGTCTGTGACACACACACGCACAACATCAAAGTCCATGCACACACAACGTGGATGTGGAGACTGTCTCCCATTGTGCACATGAAATCAGAGAATTTGTAAACACTACATGCACAAAGACTGTGGAGGACCATCACTATTGTGCCACTGGGACACCCTGGCTCAAACATACCGTCCCACATGGGACTCACGGGGTATGTGACATGACATACACATACACCACCGTGAAATGTGACCATGGCACATGCACAGATATGAACAGTTGCACATCACAGTGGTCATGTACACGTAACACCCAGGATCCTGTCCCCATGAACACGTGCACAGCCTGGGGGTGGCTGCCCACAGGTGACACCCACAGGACAACATGTACACCAACATACACACAATAGGAAATGCAGCCTTACATGCCTTATGATAAAGTTTGGACAGGCTGTCGTGATGTAGGTGTGCCCCTCACTCCCTGGGAGCTATCTGTGGCTGGCATATGTCCATCTGAGACAGGCATGCTGACATATGCCAGTCACATGTACAGTGATGCGTTGAACAGCAATGGACCGATCGGTGCCCCCGGCCGGCCCATTGCATTCAATGTGTGCGGGTACGCGTTGTACCCCTGTACGCGTTGTACTGCAATGGACCGATCGGTGCCCCCGGCCGGCCCATTGCATTCAATGTGTGCGGGTACGCGTTGTACCCCTGTACGCGTTGTACCCCTGTACGCATTGAACTGCAATGGACCGATCGGTGCCCCCGGCCGGCCCATTGCATTCAATGTGTGCGGGTACGCGTTGTACCCCTGTACGCGTTGTACCGCAATGGACCGATCGGTGCCCCCTGCCGGCCCATTGCATTCAATGTGTGCGGGTACGCGTTGTACCCCTGTTCGCGTTGTACCCCTGTACGCGTTGTACTGCAATGGACCGATCGGTGCCCCCGGCCGGCCCATTGCATTCAATGTGTGCGGGTACGCGTTGTACCCCTGTACGCATTGAACTGCAATGGACCGATCGGTGCGCACCCATTGACAATGGCCTTGCCTGGCAACGGACGCGTTTTCGAATTTTGAACGAGTCGGTTGCAAAATCATGTATGTCATGAAGTTGAAGATTTGAAGGATGCTGTGGGCGTGTTTTGGTGCTGCTATTCCATGGATTGGCCAGATTCAGAAGATGCTAACGACTTGGACCTATCACTTTGGACACAAGGGACAGTATCTGCCTCTCCAGCACATATATATTGCTGGCTGTTCCCCTGAGAGCTCACTTGCCTGCACTACATGCTCCAGGACGACATCTGCCACTGCACTGCTGCTGTCTCTGCCCCTCTGGACCCTGCAATGGCACGTACTGTGGAGAGAGCCCCAGCCTTCAGCCTTGAGGAGAACCAGGCCCTGCTGGACAGCCTACTTCCACAGTACAGCAAGCTGTATCGGACACCAGGGGAGCAGGTGAGTGTTCTGTGCACTGCCTTTCTGAATGTGCATATTGTCTGACTAGCAAGGCTGAAAGTCTGCACGCCACTGGCTAGCAGGCTCACTGAGTAGTTGTCACCCCCATAGTGTGTAGTGACATGCACTGGACAGGTATGGTGCAGTGACAGTGCATTTGAACAAGGTTTTACTTCCCATGCAATGATACCATGTAGTGACGTCTGGCAAACTGTCCATGGGCAGCTTTGCACTGCCTGTGTACATCATGTGCCCCTGTGATTGAGACATGTATATACAACTGTGTCATGCACGGATATGTTGCATGTGTAGTAATGGCCTTTTCACTTTGTCATCCTGACAGGTTAATGCCCATCGGAAGCAGGAGATCTGGAAGGACATCGTCCGGGCTGTCCGGTCCGTGGGGGTCTACAAGCACCGGATCCGCAACTGCCAGAAGAGGTGGCAGGACCTTCGGGGCTGGACCCGGAGGATTGCACGGGTCCAGCTGAAGCTGTCGCCTCCTCGCAAGAGGGGCGGAACACGGACCCTGACCCCCACATGCTCCAGATCCTGGCGGTGGTGTTTCCAGACCTGGATGGGCAGCTGAAGGCCAGACAGCAGCAAGGAGGGGTGAGTCAAAGACTGCACTGTGAACTCTGTATTACATGCTTTGTGCCCTCCTCTGGCCTGGTTCAACTGCCACAGTGCAGCAGTCATGTTGTCCAGGAGCCATGTCCCTCTATTGTGCACTGCCCACTGCTCATCTGATACCCAGGTGTGGCCCTTACATTCAGGGAATTGTGTCACTTGGGACTGTGTCCTTGCAGTTTGCTTCACTAAAGGTGGGGGACAGCATCTGTTTCCCCTAACTCTGTTGTGGGCATCATGGGTGGGTCCATTGTTCACACAACGCCTGTGTTCGGACATGTAATCTGCGTGTTGCTTTGATATGCGGTCCACTTGCTGAGCTGAGCCACCACATGTGCCTGGGGTATGTGGCACACGCCCATGCAGCGGGTGGGAACAATGTTCGGGCCCCAGGAGTGTGCAGATTACGTGTGTCACACATACATAGCCAGCTATCCACTGTCCAGGGCTCATCCGTCATTCATGTGGAGCAGGACAGTCATGCCTACTCCAGGCCATGCAATGCACTCTGTACTCCCACTCCCGTGTATCAGCTGACACATTGTGCGCAGTGATTTGACCCCTCAGGTGTCTGCCTCTGTGTCAGTGTGCTGTGGATTACTTGCCAGGACTGCTGGGGTGTTTCTTGGTAGGGGCTCAGCATGCCCCTGGAGATGTGACCATAGGAGACGATACTTGTGTGTCACATAGGTGTTTGATCAGCTGCCCGTGCAGACTGGGGTATGCGAATGTGAAGTTCAGGCAGCTGTTCCCCATTCACAGCAGATTGTGAGGGGCTCAGGTTCAGAGGGTAGTGTCACAGGTCTCCCATATGTCCAATAGGTATGACCTGGACAGATGAGAGTTAAGATGATGTGTTGTGTGGGGGATGTACATGTGCACTTGTGCAGCTCCAGGACTTGCATTCCCCATGACCTACTATTGTGACACAGTGCATAGTGTTGTTGTCTGGCTGCCAAGTCATACATCACTGAGACAGTGATGTATGACTTAGCAGTCATGCCTCTGCCATGGCATGTGTCAACTTATTGGTGGTCCTGCAGGGGAGTGACATGTGCTACATGCACACCATTGTGGCGATGGCTATCAGGACATGGGTGCATCATGGTGTCTGTCGCTGGTATGCATCACATGCATTTCCTATTTGACTCTGGGCATCCCTTTCATCCGGAAACCTGTACTGACTCAGTGGCAAGAGCTGTGATGTGTGCATGTCCACATGCCACACCGTGTCCTCTGCACTGTCCAACTACTGTGTACTTGGTGCATGTGTCCACACTGGGGTGTTGCAATCCAACAGACACCAGACAGATGGGTGCAAGGCCATGTGGGATGTGAGTGCCATGCTTGGCATCAGACTGACAATTGGCTTCTCCTGTTCAGTTAGGGCACTTTTAGCAATGTACAACTAATGATGCCAGGGCTTGTTCTGTAATGTGCTGTGCTCACAGTGGTGTGTGCGTTTGGTGCAGGTGACTGATGTCTGTCTGTTTCCCCATTGTATGCAGATACATCCACGGCCACGGAAGGGGACAGCTCCACGGACCAGGAGGAGCCAGAGAGCCAGACTGGGTCAGCAGCCGAGGAGTGGTCGGAGGGACCCAGTGGCACGGAGGGCGAGGGAGCCACACCGAGGAGTCCTCAGCACCATCCACCTCAGCTGAGGACCAGAGCAACTCGGAGGATGACTCCCTTATGGAGGCGGGTGTCAGCAGCCACCACACCCCAGCTAATGTTGCTGTCCCCGCCACCACCAGCACCACCACCGCCCTCCCATCGGCTCCCATTCCCCAGGTCCGTGGAGGCTCCCATGTTCGGGAGCGTGTCTCCCTTGGGCCAGGCACCGCACCCCCTGCCCCTGTGTCCCCTGCTGCCCTGAGTGAGGAGTCTGTGTACCTCCTTCGCCAGCTCCATGTAGGGCAGACAGCCATGCTGAGTGTCCTCCATGCGCACACCGCTCTGTTGACTCAGCTGGTGTCGTTCATGGAGGGCATCTCATCGGGCATGTCTGACCTACAGAGGGGCAATAGGTCCATGGACTCCTCCCTGACGGCAGCAGTGTCCCTCCTCAGACAGTCCCTCACCCCTCCTGCCTCTGCTCCATCCACACTCCTCAGCACCTTACCCGTCCCAAGCACAAACACACCGGCACAGGCACACACCAGCACACACACGTCCAGCACACAGACACACACGCCACAAACAAAACGCACACGCACGCACAGTCAGGGGACTGAAACCAGACTCACAGGGGATGGGGCCCTGGTACACACACACGCATCCACGGGCACTGCGCAGTCCTCAGTTGCCTCTCCCTCCAAAACACCCTCCCTTGCCTCACCTGCAACCCCAAAGACCCAGCGCCTCTTCCTCAGTGACCTCGGCCTCTTCCCCTCCGATCCAGCTGCTCCAGCATCCAGGGAGAAGAGGAAGCCCCCCCACACGGAGCAGAGTGCCCCTCGCCCCCGGATACCCTCCCCCAGGCGCAGACAGACTGAGGCCCCCACCCGCAAGTCCCCCGGAGTGGTAAGAGCAAGACCCCGCCGCCGCCCTGCAGCTCAAGCACCAGGTCTCCTTCCTCCATCCCTCAGGCCCCCACTCCACAGGTGCCCCCACCACACCCTGCCCCAGGTTCCCCCACCCACAGATATACCATCCCCAAGAGGATCCGGCCTTCTCCCCCTGCCACTTGCTCTCCCGGCACCACACCCCCCGCTGCGCTTGTCTGTGCCACTGATGTGGTGAGGGTGTCCTCCCCCTCTGTCCAGCCCACCTTGCCTGTTCCCCATTCTCCTCCCCTGGTGGTAGGCACTGCAGTGGAGTCCACTACCACCCTGTCTGACTTGGGCACTGCAGTGGCGGACCTGTCCACTCCATCTGCAGGGTCCACTGCAGTTGTGCCGGCACCCACAACATCTGAGCCATGCCCCCCAGTTGTGCCGGCACACACCATGTCAGACACCTCCACTGCAGTTGTCAGTGGCTCTCCAGCACCCACCACCCCTTCCCTGCTTCCTCCTGGTGAGCCCTGATCCTGTCCCTGCGGTGCCTGGCCTACCCCCCGGTTGCCCCTCCTAGTGGATTGTCCCTGGTTTTGTGCAGGCATGTGTAGGGTGGCATCTGCCACTGTCACCCACTTGTGACTTTGTTGATGGACTGGCCATTGGCCTTTGTTTATTTTCTACCGGACTACTACTTTTAATGCCACATATGCTGAATAAAGCAACTTTCTGTTCTCTAGTGCTTTTGCTTCTGATGTACATGATGTTGATGATGCTATCCATGCCCTTGCTGCAGTGATGGTGATATTTGGTCTCATGATAATGAAGTGTTACTGTGCAGGAACCCATGTGGTCCAGGGGGAATGTGTCCTATCCTGTGGTGTATCCATGTCATCCATAGCAGCATCTGAGAGTGTCATGTGTTCAGTATTTGGCAATGGGATTTCCTACTTAGATTGCCTATTTCACATCTGTGGCTTCCACCCCTGCACATCTGTTGTGCCTGCCATTGTTCAATTCGTCTACTTCCCTGACCGTGTGGCCATCTCCAGTGGACATGCAGGTTTGGGCATCAATGGGGAAGGACTCATCTGTGTCGTCAGTGCAACATTGCTATACAAGTGTGTTGGATCTGTGCTGATGATTCCGTTGGCACTTCCATGACCAGGCTGATGTTACGGGAGCCCTCATTTGGTGCTAATTGTTGATTGTGTGACCAAGTGCTCAGCTGACATGATGGGGCCCTACTGAGGCAACATATGGCACAGCTTTCCTCACACAGGAGTGGAGTCCCCTCATGGCAGTGTGTACTCCTGTGACATTGCCTGCGCCCAAGGTGTGTGTTGTATGTGCATGTCTGTGTGTTCACTTCCGTTTAGCTGTGCATGCTGTGATCCCTAGTGTTGTACCTGTTTGTGATGCTAGCTGAGTTGACCTATGTTCCCCCAAAGTCTTCGCCCTGGGTTCTCTGTGATGTGGGTGCATGGCACATTACTGGTCATCAGGGTGTCACCCATAGGTGTGTTTGCTGTCAGGGCTGAGTTTGTGTGCAGACGCAGATGGGTCACAGTCAGGTTTCCCCTTGGCACTTGTTGTTTGCCCCTGTCATGTGATTTCCAGTTTGTGTTATCTTTCAGTGATTGTGACACGTTGTGTGTGTGACTGCTGGCACTCCTCAGGGTCCGGGCTGCAATGTTGGTTGTTGTCTATGTGTGTTCTTTGTGGGTGACCTTGGCTTCTTCATTGGTGTGTGACTGTGGCTGGGATCCCATTGGTTGGTGTGGTATTGCCGTCATGTCCATGTACAGCGTAGTGTGCAGTGTGTCAGACATTCAGGAGTCTTGTTGAGTGGCCATGTGTGATGTGTTTCTGCACCTTGGTTCCCACCCACCACCCTGGAAAAGTCATGGGTGCATGTGCAATGTCACCAGTGCATGTGTGCTTCACTGCTGCACATTGTTGGAGGTCGAGGGGTGTGGTGTTGAGTGTGTGCAGATGAGAGTTGTTGCCCGGCTAGGCCCCTGCCTCCATGTTGGCCTTGGCTTACTGGCCATGCTGTTTGATTTGTGCTTGTGTAGGTGTGATGGTAGTTAGTTGCTCAGGACACATGACTGTGGTTCACAGTGTGAACCACATTTAGCTTTGTCATCACAGTGGGATTGTAATGCAGCCCAGGGTCACCACATTGTGGGGGCCCTGGGGGTGGTGCTGTGGTGTGTCTGTATCTTGCTGTGTCAGTTGCTGTCCCTACGTGCCTGTGTGACATGTGTGATTTGTGCTCCCTCTCATCTGACAATGCCTGCTTGCCCACATAGGGGATTTGGATCCATGAGTTACCTTTGTGTGGCACTGTATGCACATCTGTATGATTGGTATTCAGGTCTCCTCATGTGTTGTGTGGTTGCCTGGGGACACTGGCACCCCCCTCACCTGTTGTGTATGATGTGCAGTGTGGGTCTGCCTGTTTGTGTTTGTGCATCTGCACCACTGCATTGGCATATCTTGGGTGTGCCATTGGCTGTATGTAGTTTGGTGGGTTTCCCCTGCTGTCCCTGGGACTCCTAGGTCATCGGTCAGCACAATGATCATGGTTTGTGTGTCCCATTGCTGCCATGGTATGGTATCTGTTCACCTCACATCTGCAGTCTCCACAGGGTATCTGCATTTGTGTGCCCATTGGTGCAAATATGTGGGTCTGCATTCTGATGGTCACTTCTGTCATTGTGTCATTGATGATTGTTGACGGTGTCAGCCCCCATGGGTGTTGTTTGTCTGCACATGGCCAAAGGTATGTCTTATTTGCACTGCAGTATTTGGCTCCCCCAATTTATGTTGCAATGGGACACATACACTACTTTGCCACTGATGTGTTTGTTGTTCTGTGACCAGGAATCATCCATGCAGTTTGGCAGTTGCACCTCTTTCTTTGTCAACACTTACCTTTTGGTCACTGTGATGATGGGGGTTTGGACCCCATTGCCACAATGTTCAAAATGTGCTTCAGCTATGGACCCCACACTTACATTTTGGTCACTGTGATGATGGGGGTTTGGACCCCATTGCCACAATGTTCAAAATGTGCTTCAGCTATGGACCCCACACTTACCTTTTGGTCACTGTGGTGATGGGGGTTTAGACCCCATTGCCACAATGTTCAAAATGTGCTTCAGCTATGGACCCCACACTTACATTTTGATCACTGTGATGATGGGGGTTTAGACCTCATTGCCACAATGTTCAAAATGTGCTTCAGCTATGGACCCCACACTTACATTTTGATCACTGTGATGATGGGGGTTTAGACCCCATTGCCACAATGTTCAAAATGTGCTTCAGCTATGGACCCCACACTTACATTTTGATCACTGTGATGATGGGGGTTTAGACCCCATTGCCACAATGTTCAAAATGTGCTTCAACTATGGACCCCACACTT
The DNA here is from genome assembly GCA_963921515.1 of Calotriton arnoldi. Taxonomy (NCBI): domain Eukaryota; kingdom Metazoa; phylum Chordata; class Amphibia; order Caudata; family Salamandridae; genus Calotriton; species Calotriton arnoldi. Next base: position 869,291 of record CAWUFW010008351.1, read on the forward strand.
ACATTTTGATCACTGTGATGATGGGGGTTTGGACCCCATTGCCACAATGGTCATGGCCTGCTTGCATTGTGGGTGCCACACACATATATGTGTGGCACATGTGCTAGGGGGTCACATTGTATGTTCAAAGTCATGTTCAGTGTTGTAGGCATTTGACACAGTCTACACACGCTTGTCATGGTGTTGGGGGATGTCTTCTTCTTGCATTCCCTAGGTTGTGGTGTGCTGGTTGTGTCATGCATTGTCCATCCTATGAGTGGGGGTGGTAGTAGTGGTTGGCATCCAGCCCCCCTGGGTGTGGGTGGTAGTAGTGGTAGGCATCCAGCCCCCTGGCTGAGGGTGGTAGTAGTGGTAGGCATCCAGCCCCCCTGGCTAAGGGTGGTGGTAGGCATCCAGCCCCCTGGCTAAGGGTGGTAGTAGTGGTAGGCATCCAGCCCCCTGGCTAAGGGTGGTGGTAGGCATCCAGCCCCCCTGGGTGAGGGTGGTAGTAGGCATCCAGCCCCCCTGGGTGAGGGTGGTAGTAGTGGTAGTCATCCAGCCCCCCTGGCTAAGGGTGGTGGTAGGCATCCAGCCCCCTGGCTAAGGGTGGTGGTAGGCATCCAGCCCCCCTGGGTGAGGGTGGTAGTAGTGGTAGGCATCCAGCCCCCCTGGGTGAGGGTGGTAGTAGTGGTAGGCATCCAGCCCCCTGGCTAAGGGTGGTGGTAGGCATCCAGCCCCCTGGCTAAGGGTGGTAGTAGTGGTAGGCATCCAGCCCCCCTGGGTGAGGGTGGTAGTAGTGGTAGGCATCCAGCCCCCTGGGTGAGGGTGGTAGTAGTGGTAGGCATGCAGCCCCCTGGCTAAGGGTGGTGGTAGGCATCCAGCCCCCCTGGCTAAGGGTGGTAGTAGTGGTAGGCATCCAGCCCCCCTGGGTGAGGGTGGTAGTAGTGGTAGGCATCCAGCCCCCCTGGGTGAGGGTGGTAGTAGTGGTAGGCATCCAGCCCCCCTGGGTGAGGGTGGTAGTAGTGGTAGGCATCCAGCCCCCTGGCTAAGGGTGGTGGTAGGCATCCAGCCCCCTGGCTAAGGGTGTTAGTAGTGGTAGGCATCCAGCCCCCCTGGGTGAGGGTGGTAGTAGTGGTAGGCATCCAGCCCCCTGGGTGAGGGTGGTAGTAGTGGTAGGCATCCAGCCCCCCTGGCTAAGGGTGGTGGTAGGCATCCAGCCCCCTGGCTGAGGGTGGTAGTAGTGGTAGGCATCCAGCCCCCTGGCTAAGGGTGGTGGTTGGCATCCAGCCCCCCCTGGGTGAGGGTGGTAGTAGTGGTAGGCATCCAGCCCCCCCTGGGTGAGGGTGGTAGTAGTGGTAGGCATCCAGCCCCCCTGGCTAAGGGTGGTGGTTGGCATCCAGCCCCCTGGGTGAGGGTGGTAGTAGTGGTAGGCATCCAGCCCCCCAGGTGAGGGTGGTAGTAGTGGTAGGCATCCAGCCCCCCTGGGTGAGGGTGGTAGTAGTGGTAGGCATCCAGCCCCCCTGGCTAAGGGTGGTGGTAGGCATCCAGCCCCCCTGGCTAAGGGTGGTAGTAGTGGTAGGCATCCAGCCCCCCTGGGTGAGGGTGGTAGTAGTGGTAGGCATCCAGCCCCCTGGGTGAGGGTGGTAGTAGTGGTAGGCATCCAGCCCCCTGGCTAAGGGTGGTGGTAGGCATCCAGCCCCCTGGCTGAGGGTGGTAGTAGTGGTAGGCATCCAGCCCCCTGGGTGAGGGTGGTAGTGGTGGTAGGCATCCAGCCCCCTGGGTGAGGGTGGTAGTAGTGGTAGGCATCCAGCCCCCCTGGCTAAGGGTGGTTGTTGGCATCCAGCCCCCTGGGTGAGGGTGGTAGTAGTGGTAGGCATCCAGCCCCCCTGGGTGAGGGTGGTAGTAGTGGTAGGCATCCAGCCCCCTGGGTGAGGGTGGTAGTAGTGGTAGGCATCCAGCCCCCTGGCTAAGGGTGGTGGTAGTGGTAGGCATCCAGCCCCCTGGGTGAGGGTGGTAGTAGTGGTAGGCATCCAGCCCCCTGGGTGAGGGTGGTAGGAGTGGTAGGCATCCAGCCCCCCTGGCTAAGGGTGGTGGTTGGCATCCAGCCCCCCTGGGTGAGGGTGGTAGTAGTGGTAGGCATCCAGCCCCCTGGCTAAGGGTGGTGGTAGGCATCCAGCCCCCTGGCTGAGGGTGGTAGTAGTGGTAGGCATCCAGCCCCCCTGGCTAAGGGTGGTGGTTGGCATCCAGCCCCCTGGGTGAGGGTGGTAGTAGTGGTAGGCATCCAGCCCCCTGGGTGAGGGTGGTAGTAGTGGTAGGCATCCAGCCCCCCTGGGTGAGGGTGGTAGTGGTGGTAGGCATCCAGCCCCCCTGGGTGAGGGTGGTAGTAGTGGTAGGCATCCAGCCCCCTGGCTAAGGGTGGTGGTAGGCATCCAGCCCCCTGGCTGAGGGTGGTAGTAGTGGTAGGCAGCCAGCCCCCCTGGCTAAGGGTGGTGGTTGGCATCCAGCCCCCTGGGTGAGGGTGGCAGTAGTGGTAGGCATCCAGCCCCCTGGGTGAGGGTGGTAGTAGTGGTAGGCATCCAGCCCCCCTGGCTAAGGGTGGTGGTAGGCATCCAGCCCCCCTGGCTAAGGGTGGTAGTAGTGGTAGGCATCCAGCCCCCTGGGTGAGGGTGGTAGTAGTGGTAGGCATCCAGCCCCCTGGGTGAGGGTGGTAGTAGTGGTAGGCATCCAGCCCCCTGGCTAAGGGTGGTGGTAGGCATCCAGCCCCCTGGCTGAGGGTGGTAGTAGTGGTAGGCATCCAGCCCCCCTGGCTAAGGGTGGTGGTTGGCATCCAGCCCCCTGGGTGAGGGTGGTAGTAGTGGTAGGCATCCAGCCCCCTGGGTGAGGGTGGTAGTAGTGGTAGGCATCCAGCCCCCTGGCTAAGGGTGGTGGTTGGCATCCAGCCCCCTGGGTGAGGGTGGTAGTAGTGGTAGGCATCCAGCCCCCCAGGTGAGGGTGGTAGTAGTGGTAGGCATCCAGCCCCCTGGGTGAGGGTGGTAGTAGTGGTAGGCATCCAGCCCCCTGGCTAAGGGTGGTGGTAGGCATCCAGCCCCCTGGCTAAGGGTGGTAGTAGTGGTAGGCATCCAGCCCCCTGGGTGAGGGTGGTAGTAGTGGTAGGCATCCAGCCCCCTGGGTGAGGGTGGTAGTAGTGGTAGGCATCCAGCCCCCCTGGCTAAGGGTGGTGGTAGGCATCCAGCCCCCCTGGCTGAGGGTGGTAGTAGTGGTAGGCATCCAGCCCCCCTGGGTGAGGGTGGTAGTGGTGGTAGGCATCCAGCCCCCTGGGTGAGGGTGGTAGTAGTGGTAGGCATCCAGCCCCCCCAGGCTAAGGGTGGTTGTTGGCATCCAGCCCCCCCTGGGTGAGGGTGGTAGTAGTGGTAGGCATCCAGCCCCCCCTGGGTGAGGGTGGTAGTAGTGGTAGGCATCCAGCCCCCCCTGGGTGAGGGTGGTAGTAGTGGTAGGCATCCAGCCCCCCCTGGCTAAGGGTGGTGGTAGTGGTAGGCATCCAGCCCCCCTGGGTGAGGGTGGTAGTAGTGGTAGGCATCCAGCCCCCTGGGTGAGGGTGGTAGGAGTGGTAGGCATCCAGCCCCCTGGCTAAGGGTGGTGGTTGGCATCCAGCCCCCTGGGTGAGGGTGGTAGTAGTGGTAGGCATCCAGCCCCCTGGCTAAGGGTGGTGGTAGGCATCCAGCCCCCTGGCTGAGGGTGGTAGTAGTGGTAGGCATCCAGCCCCCTGGCTAAGGGTGGTGGTTGGCATCCAGCCCCCCTGGGTGAGGGTGGTAGTAGTGGTAGGCATCCAGCCCCCCTGGGTGAGGGTGGTAGTAGTGGTAGGCATCCAGCCCCCCTGGGTGAGGGTGGTAGTGGTGGTAGGCATCCAGCCCCCTGGGTGAGGGTGGTAGTAGTGGTAGGCATCCAGCCCCCCTGGCTAAGGGTGGTGGTAGGCATCCAGCCCCCCTGGCTGAGGGTGGTAGTAGTGGTAGGCAGCCAGCCCCCTGGCTAAGGGTGGTGGTTGGCATCCAGCCCCCCTGGGTGAGGGTGGTAGTAGTGGTAGGCATCCAGCCCCCTGGGTGAGGGTGGTAGTAGTGGTAGGCATCCAGCCCCCCTGGGTGAGGGTGGTAGTAGTGGTGGGCATCCAGCCCCCTAGCTCAGGGTGGTGGTAGGCATCCTGCCCCCCTGGGTAGGGGTGGTGGTGCGCATTCAGGCCCCTGTGTGCATATGTGGCATTGGTGATGGGCATCCCGCCCCTATGGTGCTGCTGTTGCTGGTGTAAGTATATTCTGCATCCCTCTGTGTGTGTGTGATGTGTCGTGTACGTGTTGTATGTGTTTTGTGGTTGGTGTCTGACTTACCTTCTGCGCCGTACACGTCCGTGACTGTTCCGGTAGTAAATGTAGAATATTGGTATGATCGGGACGAAGGGATTCATGGTTGGTTCGTGTCGTTCGTCCTTCTCGTTGCTTCGCGTCGTCCTCGTCGCTTCGCGTCGTCCTCGTCGCTTCGCCTCGTCCTCGTCGCTGGCGTGTTCGTCTCGTAGCCGTGGATCGTGTTGTGGCGCGAATCGGAGCTTATGTGCGCCTCTCCCGGATGCTTTGACGTGCCGTGCGTAGCGACGGGTTCGGCGCGTACGGAATGCGCATCGTACTCGTTCCGCCGGACGGAGCTGCATTTTTCCTTCCGTGCGACTCGATTCGGCGTTTCCGGATTCGCCTCGGTCGGGGAACAGGACCTGGTTTGGGTGAGTACGGCTCGGCCGGATTCTGTGCTGTTGTGCGCATCGTACTTACTCGTTCGGTGTGCTGTACGGATCGGTCGGGAAACAGGCTTTCGCATGGCTTTTTTCCCGACCGAATGGTATTGGGTGCGCCTCCGACCGAGATCGGAATCGGCCCCACAATGAGAAGGATATGAGTCATTTTGTATATAGATTTGTGTATGGATTAAAACCGGAGATAAGTGAAATGATTAAGCAGCATATGATTTGCTGGCAGAATAGCACAGTTGATGAGGTTTTGAGATATGCTAAGTATTGCAGCGATGATATTGAGAGTAGACAGCGTAAACTGAAAGAGAAAGCCATGTGGGCACCGGTGAAAGTTGCAGAAAAGCAAGAAGCTCAATTAAATAACCCAGCTAATGAAGCAGGACAGGCTAGATTTAGACCCAATATAGGCAAAGGAAAAGGACAAATGAGTATAGATGAGGCAAAGAAAAAGTGGCCATGCCACAATTGCGGAAAGTTAGGGCATTGGAGAAACGAGTGTAAATTTCCTCCAAAACTTAATGCGGAAAATCAATCATTAAATCCACAGGTGCAGAGTGAGGTAGTTACTCAACAGAATCAGGTGCCACAACCACCACTTCCCAAGAGTGTTAACCAACAGAAATTCAGTGCAGAAACAGGATTCTACGGAGGAGAGCAGGTAACACAGTTGCCGCGTGCAGCTGCCATTTCTCAATATTGGTTACGACAGGATGAGGATGAAACGGATGAAAGCCTTTGACGGTGCCTAGGAGAGGGGGAAGAGTGCGTCCTTGGCGCAACTCTAGAGGTAGATCAGTCTGGTCCATTTGTGGATGGAGAAGGGAATGGTGCAAATGTAACATTCCTTGTGGACACTGGAGCTACCCGTTCTACTGTCAGGTCAGTGGAAATTCCAAACCTTCCTCTCTCAGGTGAACATATCCAAGTAGTTGGAGTATCGAATCAGCAAATTAAGACACCTCTTACTAAATTAGTGGAGGTAAAGATTGGTCCATTTAGTGAAATGCACCGATTTGGGGTGTGTGATTGCAGTCCTGTGAACTTGTTAGGACGCGATCTATTGTGCAAAATGAATTGCACTATCTATTGTACTCCAGATGGAATTGCATTTCAGACCCCAGACGAAGATGTATTGTATAAAATGACAATGGTAAATTTAGAACCAGAAGTAAATGATTTGTTTCCTGTATTTGATGCAGAGAAAATCCCAATTGAACTGAAAGAAACAGTGAAGGAGGAAGTGTGGCACTTTACAGGAGAAGATATAGGGTTAATGAAAGGAGTAGACCCTGTTAAAATATCCGTAAAAGAGGGAACGAGTTACCCGAATACGCCCCAGTATAAATTGACACCAGAAATAATTGAACGAATAACACCAGTAATAAATAAAATGATTGAACAAGGGATTCTAAAGGAAATCATGAGCAGTCCATGTAATTCACCGATAATGGGACTGAAAAAGCCAAATGGAACATATAGAATTGTACAGGATTTGAGGAAGGTAAACAAAATTGTTGTGTCATGTTGCCCAATAGTACCGAACACTGCTGTGATTCTATACCAGATTCCACGTGAAGCAGAATGGTACACAGTAATTGATTTATGCCATGCATTTTTCTCTATTCCATTGCATCCAGATAGCCAGCCATTATTTGCGTTCAGGTTCGGAGAGCGTATTTTGGCATGGTGCCGAATTCCTCAGGGGTACACAGAAAGCCCCTCGATCTTTAATCAGATTTTAAAGAAATCATTGGAAGATTTAGAAATGCCAGAAAAGTCAGTTATGGTTCAGTATATTGATGACCTACTGGTGGCATCAAAAACTAAGGAAGCTTGTGTCAATGAATCATTTAGCCAATAGAGGACATAAAGTGTCCCCATCAAAATTGCAGTTTTGTCAACAAGAAGTCCAATATTTAGGGCATAAAATTGAGAAAGGAGTGCGAAAGGTAACGACAGAAAGAATAAAAATGATTCAAGGAATGAGAGCCCCAATGACGCAAAGAGAGGTAAGAATGTTTTTGGGAATGGTTGGATATTGTCGACAATGGATAAGTGGTTTTTCTTTGATTGCAAAACCTTTGCAAAAATTGACAAAGAAGGATGTTAAAGATCCTTTTGAAATGAATGATGAGGAAATGAAAGCATTCAGAGAGCTGAAAAAGAAATTGTGTGAAGCTCCAGCATTGGGAATGCCTGACTATGAGAAAGATTTTGAGTTGTATTACAGTGAAAGAGATGGATGTGCGTTTTCAGTCTTGGTACAGAGACATGGAACTATGAAAAGACCTATTGCATATTTTTCAGCTGTTTTAGACCCAGTAGCGAAAGCGTTGCCTGGATGTTTGAAAGCAGTTGCGGCTACTTGTGTGAGTCTGGAACAGAGTGAAGGCATAGTGATGGGATATCCACTGAGAGTATATGTCCCACATTCTGTGGAAATTCTCTTGACAAGAACGAAAACCCAATACATGACACATAGTCGGCTGACTAGGTATGAAAAGGTAATTTTGAGTGCAGATAATGTGACCATTGACAGATGTATGAATGTGAATCCTTCGACATCATTGCCAGATGAAGAGAGTGTGATTGAAATGGATGAAGTAGATCATGACTGTCTGAATGTGCTTGAATATTGTACAAAACCGAGACCAGATATACGAGATGAGCCCTTAAAAGAATCAGATTATATTCTGTTCGTGGATGGCTCATGTTTGAGAACAAATGATGGAGTTCTAAGTGCAGCATATGCAGTTTGCACAGTAGCAACTGTAATGGAAGCATCTTGTCTGAAAGGGATACGGTCTGCCCAGGTAGCAGAACTAATAGCCCTAATTCAAGCCTACAAGTTGGGAAGAAATGTACGGGTTACAATTGTGACAGATAGCCAATACGGTTTTGGAGTGGTGCATGACTTTGGCCAGATTTGGTCACAAAGAGGTTTCTTGACGTCTGCAGGTACGCCAATTAGAAATGGAGATTTTGTGAAAAAATTGCTTGAGGCGATACAGCTGCCTAAACAGATTGCTGTTGTGAAGTGCAATGCACATAAAAATGGGGAAGACTACATAACTGTTGGCAATAAGTATGCTGACGAGATTGCACAGTATTGTGCAAAGAATGTGGTCTCTATAAACAGGAACCAAGAAAGAGAGCATATTTCATGTCCTTTGCTTTTTACTAACCCTGTTGAGACATGGGATGAGGTGAGACAGTTATAGGAAGCAGCAGATGATGAGGAGAAAGATACATGGATAAAAGCAGGATGTAGAAAACATGAGGAAAATGATGTTTGGGTTTACAGGGATGAAAGACCAGTTATGCCTGATAGCATGATTTCTGACATGGCACGGATATAACATGGGCAAGCTCATATTGGGAGAGATTCAATGATCAGACTTTTTAGACAAACATGGTATAATCCAAAATTCAGAGCCATAGCTGAGAGTCTTTGTCAAAGATGTCTTATTTGTCAACAGTTAAATCCAGGAAGGAAGACAATAGTGAGTCTAGGAACAATAGGACGAGAAGGAGGTCCATTCACTAGAATGCAAATGGATTTCATAGAAATGCCCCCGAGCAATAGATTACGGTATGTCCTTGTAGTCGTTTGTTTGTTTTCCCGTTGGGTGGAGGCATACCCGACCAGAAGGAATGATGGAATCACGGTAGCAAAACTTATGCTGCGAGAATTCATTCCAAGGTATGGTTTTCCAGTCACGATTGAAACAGATAGAGGAACACATTTCCAAAATGAATTGATTCAACTGATTTGTGAAGCACTTAGTATTAAACAGAAACTGCATTGTGCATACAGACCAGAGGCTTCTGGGATAATAGAGCAAGTGAATGGAACAATCAAGAACAGGTTAGGAAAAATGTGTCAAGCCACAGGACTCAAATGGCCAGATGCCTTGCCATTAGTTTTAATGACAATCAGAAGTATTCCGGAAAGGAAAACTGGACTGAGTCCCCACGAGATAATTATGGGACGAGCAATGAGACAAGCACATGTACCTGTCAACAAACTACTGACTATAACTGATGATCTGGTGCTGGATTATTGCAAAGGATTGGCTGATGTGGTGCGTTCTGTGTTTCATCAGGTTGGACCGGATGCAACCACTCTTGAAAGAAAACCAGCTCACGACTTGAATCCAGGAGATTGGGTCCGCATAAAAGTCCAAAGAAGAAGAAACTGTTTGGTTCCTCGCTGGGACGAACCACGACAGGTGATACTGGTGACAACCACTGCAGTCAAATGTGCAGGAGTGAAAAACTGGATACATGCCAGTCACACCATCAGAGTTCCAGAACCTGAAGATCGACATGTGAGTCGACATCCGGAAGTGTTGGATAACAGTTCAGCATCGGAAGCAGAAGAAGAAACAAACAGGGTGCCAGAACTTGAAGATCGACCTGTAAGTCGACATCTGGAAGGCCCAACTAATAGTGCAACGACAGAAGGAGTGGAGGAAATAGCTGAAGTTCCAGAACTTGAAGATCGACATGTGAGTCGACATCTGGAAATATCAGACACCAGTTCAGAATCTGATACAGATCATTCGGATTGTGAGGAAAATCTGAAAAGAAATTGGAAATTCGAAAACATACGAGAAGAAACTGAGCACGAAGACAGTGACAGGGAGCAACCAAGTACAAGTTGTGGTAAAAATCCTTCGGAGATAATATTAATAGATGAAGAAAGGAGAGTTTCAAACAAAAAGTTAGAAAATTCGGAAGATTCCCGAGGAGCAATAGGGAAAGGTAGCCAAACAAAAGAACAGGGAAATTTAGAAACAGATAGAGAAATTGACACAAATTCGGAAGAACACCGAAGAGGGACAGAAATAGGGGAACGAAGGAAAATAAGAGAGAAACCACAAGTAGAGGAAAGAGATGAAATTATAAAACTGAAAATAAGAGACAATACAGAAAGAACTGAAACAGAGTCTGAAGATAGTGGAGAAGAAAGAAAACAAAAACTAGAGTCAAGAAAGAGAACTTGGAAAGCAGAAAGAGAGGAAAAAGAAAGTGAGACGAAAAGGCCAAGAAAAGGCGACTATTGGCCCAACGAAGTAAGAAAACTAAGAAACAGGATCATAAGGCTAGATGGAAAAAGTGCTGAACAAGTGAATGAAATAACAAGTCAAAAGGAACAAGACCAACAAGGTGGAAAACACTTGCAGAAAACGAAAAGAGTAAAGAAAGTAAATCTAAAGTATAAATCGCCTGAATGGTTGTACCTTGCTTTGACTGACATCAAAGAAGAAAAGAACATTCACGAGAACCCAGAACAAAGAAACCCAATGGGTGAAAGTGAAGTGCTACAAACTTGAAGAAATTAAACGAATTTCTACCGGAGTTGACAAAATACTGGATGTGACAAAGAAAGAATTCTGAAAAGAATTAAAAGAAAGTACCAAACAAAGACAAAATTGGAGTAACAGGGTGGCTAAGAAGTCATTTCTGAGGTGTGGTGACACAATTTTCTTGTAAATAAATAGGATAGAAAACAAAATGGAGGATACTAAAGATAGAAAATGTAGATGTGAGTTTTTAAGCAGATGGTGTAAGATGTGCTGCTTTTGTACAGGATTACTAATGACAGTGTGGGTGGTTTTAGCAATCACTATTCCAATTAGTTTAGCTGTAGACGAAATGTCTAATCACACAGAGAAAGAAAAGGGAGCTAACACTAGAGAAACAGCTATATTAAAAAGTAGTGCAGAATTACATAAAGACAAATCAATAACAGATTTTTCAAAGAATGTTTTTACAAAGTTATTATATGAGTATGTAGAAACAATGGATGTAAGAGATTGTTATGTTTGCATGCAATTGCCTGCATCTGTAGCAGAGGGTGTGACCTATCATCACCTTCCTTTGACGTATGGAATAACATGTAGTGTTTTAGCAAGTTTATTTTATAAGACAGGAAGATTAGAATATTACTATACTGATATAGATAAGATTTTTGCAAAAGTTTCTGTAGTTCCTGAACTAAACAAAGTGAAAGAGGGAAAAACGTTTGGTGAATTTTTCATAGAAGATAAGATTTTAACCTTAGATGATATAGTTAAAAACAACCTTACCTGTGAGTTAAAGAAGGAAGAAAAGGTATTTTTAGAGATGGTTGAGGAAAAAGAACGAAATTTCAAAGAAAAGTGATAGAAGAGACAAAAACACCTCTTTGGGTGTTTGAGGAAGACAAGCATGACAAGAAAAAGACAAATGCAGCTGTGACTCTGGATAGGCCCCAACAGGGAAGGTTGTGCATTAGAAGAAATAGAACAAGATATGACAATTATTTCGTGGGTTCCAGTGATTGCCATGACAATTATCAAATTTTAGGCGGATGGGGATTCAAAGGGGGAAAAGATCCAATATTTCCAGGGATCTATTATGTCTGTGGTAATAGGGCTTATTACAGGTTGCCGGACCATTGGTATGGGTCATGTTATTTAGGCCTGGTCTTTCCAAAGATTTTTCATATGGATAGAACTGAAAAAGGAACACACGAAATGATAAATACCTTTACGCGTAGAAAAAGGGAAAGTTTTTCAGAAATAGTAGGTGATATTTTTGGTGCATTGATACCGGCAGTGGGAATATCTTTGAATGCATTTTAAATTCGGAAATTATCTACAGTGGTAGATCGTTTATCTACAGGTACTGCTGGAGGGTTCTTGATGGTAAATACCGAGATGGTTGCCATGAGAGCTATGGTAATGCAAAACCGACTTGCCCTTGACATTCTTTTGGCAAAAGAGGGTGGAGTCTGTGGAATGCTGAAAGTCCAACATTGTTGCACTTACATTCCAGATAAAAGTGAAAATATACAAAGGTATATAAAGAATATTACAAGTTTGCACAAAGAATTGGTTCCACTGGAGGTTGAAAGTGCGTTTGGAAAACTGGGTAAAGGGTTTTCTTCAGTAATAAATTGGTTTTCTAGAATGAGTGGATTAATAATAGGGAAAGTCATAATAATAGCAACCATGATAATCATAATAATTTTAGTGCTGAGGCTTGTAGTTGCATGTATAAAGAAAAGAAGAAGACAGAATAAAATAGAAAAAGAAAACAAGATAAACAAGGAGAGAGAGAGAGAAATGGGTGAAATAGTGCTAGAAGAGATAAAAGAGAACATGTACAAGAAGACCAAGAGACAAGTTGAAAGGGATACAGTTGTGTAAACTAACAATAAACAAACGGATCAAGAAATATGCTGTCTGATAGAATTGTGTAACTTGGGTTTTTGTGGTGATATTAAAAATCACCAAAGGGGGGAGTTGATGGAGCAGGATAAAAGAAAATTTTTTAACCTCCTAATAATTTACGTAAAATAATTAATAAACAAGTTTGTTTAAGTAAATAACCAACAATGTATGTTACATGTGAAGGGTTAAAGGTAATACGCTATTTTGTGTGCAAATTAATTTACTAATAATTGTTGACGTGGCTAACATAATCTAATATTTGCGTACTAATAAAATAATAAACGCATGATTTGTGCTTTGAAAATAAAACGTGTGGTGGCAAAATAAAGCGATGGTAAGTAAGGGACGGCTTTATATGTTGCTTTTGCTAGGTAATACCTAATTGGGGTACGTAGAAAGACGGGAGGGAAAACGAAAGGGTTTATATTCTTTATTTTTAATTATATTTTGTTTATCTTTATGATTAGTGCGTTTAGGCCTGTTGAGCAGCGATATAAAATGGCCGCCATGAGCTAGAGTACGCATGTGCGAGAAGCCGTATGGAAAAGGAGAAAGGCCGTGAACAAGAATGACCACGTGTTCGTTCTGAGAGCCTAGGATGGAAGTATGGTCAAGGCTATCATGACCTTACGGAATAAATGTGTGCCAAGATGATCAGCAAGAAGCGTGAGAAGTCAAAATGAATAAATGGACAAAAGGAACTGTTGAACCTAAAAAGTATCAGAAAATGATACAAATTGGACTGATCGAAACTGATGAGTAATGTCATGAACTGTGGGAAACGATGCAAGCATGGACATTCCACAAAGAACTGGTTAAAACAAGGAAGTTTGATAAAAATGTATATGGACTCGAATGGACCAATGAGAGAGAATCACGCCATAAAGAGGCAACATTTTATTTAGTAAGCGAGAATTAGGGTATAAGAAGACCTACTCCTGGTGGGAGGAATTGATGATGATGGGCGAGCGTACTGTTAGGAGAAGGGAGAGCTGAGATGCTGATAGATGAGTTGCGGGTGCTGAGTTGCTGTTGCGGATGATCGAAGCTGCTGCTGCTATTTTTATTAAGTATAAGATGCTGCTTTTGGAGAACCTTTTTACTCCTGATAGATTTTTCATTTAGAGCTATTAGATTTTCCAAGACAGTTAGATAGATCTTTTTGGAGTTCTTGCTATGACAAACTTTATCTTCCATCCAATAGGTATGCATTGTAATTTCAATTTATTCTTATAATGATGATAAATATAATAATCTGAGTGATAAACTTAAAACTTATGCATTGTTTCTAAAACTTTATATAAACTTTATTATCTTTAAACAAATGACTCAGTGATTCTTTAGCTCAATAATTAAGGTAAAATGTTAAAGAGTTTATTGTGATTGAGCTGGTCTTAATCACCATCAACTAGTTCCTACTAGTTGGTCCATCGACCAATGAGCGGAATACCTTAAAAGCAATGAGAAATATTATGTTGTGTTAAAAAGAGGTATCCCGTCTCCTTCCAGCGAATCGTTTTACTGTTTTTTCTCCTAGGTTAAGGACGTAGGTAATCCAGTGAATAAATGAGTGAGTGAATGTATATGCGGTGTTATGGGCCCCACCGTTATATGGATATAGTTTGTGTGTTGGAGGGATAGTTGCACCTGGATGACCGAAGCATATAGGAGAAGAATTTTTATTGTTAGCGCTGGATCACCAGAGACTGAAAGACTTTGTGTGCTGAGCACCAAGCATTGAAATATACCGTACTTAAAATTAGTTGTTTGTGTTGTTTTTGATAAAGGTAATAAGAGATGTAGTGAGCCACCCGGCTGCTATCATACATTGTAGCAAGCACGCATCCCGAGGGCCGGGCGCGGCCGAAGGGCATGAATAAAAGTAGGTGCTTCTACTGTTCGTGCTAGAGCATGTCACGGATAGCATCCAGTGTCCTGTGTCATTCTTTGGGCTCTGCTGTGAGTCCTAACGCAGGCCTGTACTCCTCCGAGGCCCCCGACTTGACAGAAGGATCCTTCACAGGTACAGTAATCACTTCTCATAGAAACGCCATTCTTTGCACCCAGAAACATGTATATCTATATAAACACCCATACAACAAAGAATTAACCAACAACCCCAGCTCCCCTCTACTTCTAGTTTTGAGTATAAGGTTGCTTTCCACAAATCAGCAACAGGTGTATATTTTATCAAAAATATACTGAAAGCCATTTTTTTAGTGCAATTGTTGTTTGTTGTTCATTTGAAGACACCGCTTATTTGCACCTTGCCCCAGTGGGTGGGGTTTATTTTTGGCGCTTCTTCAGAGTATTTCTTGTGGCCAAGTCCTGTCAATGTATTAATAGCACAAGCCTGGTAACGCAATCCCAGCCTGTCCTCCTGCAGGGAAATGAAAATTAAAACTGCCCAAATTTATACCATAAAATGTGAACTCGCACTCAAAAATGTGCTTGCATTGTCTACCTTGGCTTGCTTTTATTAGAATAAAAATGAATATCAGTGAGGTGGAAGTTATCTTGCAATGCCCAGAAGACCCTTGCAGATGCCAAGGTGAACTTAAATTGGAAAACTCTGCAAAGGATGAAAAATAAGACCCTCCCCACTATTCGAAAAATGCACATCTTTGCTTCACGGCAGAAAAAGTGGGATCAGATAAGTAGAAACAATGAAAAAGAAGCTCGACAACAGAATGTGGAGAGCAACTGTGACTAAAAACAAGAGTGAAGCCTGAGACCGTGCGATGTGTGCTTAAATGTTTGCAATAGGAGTGGTTATTAAATGGAGAGCCTATCTAGCAATACGTCCTGTTTATCTCTCCTCTCTTAAAGCCACAGCCTCTGTACCCTTTCCTGTGCATTAGCATGTCTCACAACACAAGCACCATCGTTTCCAGAGAGTGAAACCTTTAATGGTAGAACTGCACAAAAGAGTGCGGTGTTGGGCCTTCAGCACATAAAGATTACCTGTAAAGAATGATAAAAATATAATACATAAAAAAACAGATTTTCAGGGCCAGCTGTGAAAGTAATTTAACAGCATATCTCCATCTGGTGGTCTCACAAACTTACTCAATATACCCCGGATAAAAATCTTCATTCTCTCGATAACATCTGCAGCAACAACAACACAAAACAAGAAAAACAAGGGGCATCCCGTCCAATGGGAAGCAATCCGCTGCACTAAGAGTCAGAGTTCATACTATCCAAACGTCCATCACAAAGTAAATAATCAAAAATATGTTTTGTCTTCATTCTACTTTACTGGGATCTGCCATATTCCATCTGGGGATATCAGGTGGCTCTGCAAAGCATGAAGTGACTGATTCATCACTACTGAAAATAACAAAAGTCAGACCTGAGAAGAATAAAAGTAAAAAAAAAACACAAGTAACGTGACATGCACTTTGGGGATCAGAGTATCCCTAACGTCAAGAGGCTAGAGCAGGAACTGGAGAGCTTAGCACTATCCCAAGTAATAACATCGGCTACTCACATCAAAGGACATATACTCGACCCTGTGATCACCAATGACCCAAAAATTTCAATACACTCTCAGGTCCCAGTACCTTGGTCTGACCACCATCTAATTTCTTTTGCACTAGACAAGGGGGAGGTAGCAAAGACTAGCTTCCAACCCATCAAGTCTGCCCCCTTTCCCCAAGTGAGAAACTGAGCTAAGTTGAATTTAGAAGCCTGGGTCGAATCCCTGTTGTCCTCTGGCTTTAATACATCCGGAAGCATTGATGAAGTGTATGCCAACTGGGAAAGGTGAATTCTTCAGTCTCTGGAGGAAGCAGTCCTCAAAATTAATCCGAAACCAACTAATATCAACAAAAAGGCACCCTGGTTTAACGCTCAGCTAACATCATTAAAGAAAGGGTGTAAAAAGCTGGAAAGGGAATGGAGAAAGACCTATGATCCCCAACTCAAAGCTAAATATAAATTAGCGATTAGAACCTATCATACCAAAATTAGAGAGGTGCAGGCTGGGTTCATTGAGGACAAGATCGCACGGGCTCAGAACTCTTCCAAAGAGCTCTTTAGAGTGGTGAAATCCTTAACCACGATCTTACAAAACACCCCCCATCATCAGGCCTCAAAGGAGAAATGCAACACACTAGCCACCTATTTTCACAAAAAGGTTATAGACATTTATAGTTCCCTCCATGCGGAACTGAACACCTCTGGAGGCCTTGAAACAGATCAATCGGCGGGGGTACCCCCATCATTGACCCAGTTTCCCGATCTGGACAAGGAGACGGTACTATCTCTCATGAGGGGAATCTGATCAGGCTCCCCTCTTGATCCAGTCCCACCACAGATTCTTGTAAAGGCTACTAAGGCCCTTCTGCCATCAATTGTTGACATGTTAAACCTCTCCCTACAGACAGGCAGAGTCCCTATCGCATGGAAGCAGGCAATAATAAAACCTTTGCTAAAAAAAACAAGCCTAGATGTTGCTCTGCCAGAGAACTTCTGACCAATATCACTTCTCCCATTTAATAGTAAAATTTTGGAAAAACATGTTAACAGAATACTGTCACAATTATGTAACGATAATCGGAAAGCGGTCCCAGTGTGCGTAGCACAGGATTTGGGCAATAGATTACG
Source organism: Calotriton arnoldi (assembly GCA_963921515.1). Lineage (NCBI taxonomy): Eukaryota > Metazoa > Chordata > Amphibia > Caudata > Salamandridae > Calotriton > Calotriton arnoldi. The sequence continues at coordinate 885,896 of CAWUFW010008351.1, forward strand.
AGGTGAAGGATCGGCTCCTTGGACACCCCCCCCCCACCCACCTCCACTATTATACGCGCTGCCAAGCTGCAACACCAACCCTGTAGCAGCTAAAGCCCACTGTCCCCAGATAGCACGTCTACTGAGGCGGGTGAGATATTGAGCCCGATTAGCTGCATTTTGTCAACACTGCCAGCTGGGTCTCACAACTGAGCACTTCTCTACCGCCCAGACACAAGGAGGCGCCTTCCCTGGGGCATCAGAGAGCATTCTAGGAGGATACCAGTGGGGGCACGCATCGTAAAGATTGAGTGTTGGGGATGGGAAGAAAGGCACAGGAGTCCAGAACATAAGGGGAATTGCCCCCCTTACTTACTCACTTCATAGAAACCTGGGCCACTACAGACAAAGCAACAGACCGAAAAAGCTGCTGAGATTCACTTGGGAATTGACCTGATTTACTGCCCCAGACATCTTTCCTTTTGTAACGTATCATTTGTTACCTCTTTTTGTATTATTGTTTGTTTTTGTTATTTGCACAATTGTCACTTTTTTCTCATGTAATGTAAGCGCTTGCTTTTGTATTATGCTCACTTGTAATTTTCTCCTCATGTGGTGTTGCTGTTCCTACTGTGATGCGCTCTGACACCTTCGGGTAAAGTCCGCGCTAAATAAAAACGCATAAAATAAATAAATAAATTAGTAACAGTAGCAAAAAGAGGACATATACCCTCTGGGAGATAGGAAAACTGCTGATCATAGAAATAGGACTGCACTGTAACGACACCAACTAGCTCATTATATCAACCTGGGAAACAAGTTCAATATATCTCCCTAACCTACCTCCTGTCTCAAGACAGTCACTACATCTCTTCAAACTCTACAAAATGGAGAGGCCTCCGACCTCGCACTATGTTGTCCCTCAACACTGCTTATGTATCTGTTCTGTGAATCCTATGTGACCCTTCCTGCATTCCCTTTCCAACTCTGTACTTCCTCGCCCTCGCAAGTATTGTTGTTGTTTCTATTGATTGTCAACTCTATCCTCTTACTCTAATTTTTTTATCGCTTATTATTTTGCTTTGCTTCAGGTATTCCCTTTCTAATTGTTTCTATTGATTGTTGACTCTATTCTGCTTACTCAAACTTTTTACCGCTTAGTATTTTCTTGGCTCATTGATTTATCCATATGTCCCTCTAACTCTTTCTATATTTTTACACACGTATTGCTCTCTCTTACGGCATTCCCTCTCTAATTTAGACATTCCACGCCCTCGCAAGCATTGTTGCTGTCTTCTACTGATCTGCGCGTACTTGCCGATTGTTTATCCATTTGTTTGCAAACTTTGCTGCTGGTATACTGATCTGCTCCATTTGTGCCGACTGCTTATATATTAGATTTGCTCCATGCTGTCGATATAATTTGTTTATTTATTTGATCTGCTCCTTTTTGATTTATAATTCCTCGCCTGTCTACCCTATTCCTTGTCTAGCCCCCATATTCCTACCCCCCACTCTCCCAGTGCCCCCCTTGGTTCCCAATCCTCATCTCCTGTTCTACCCCCCATTTCCTTAACTTTCCTCTCTCCACTCTCTCCTCCTCTCACGTCTACCCAACATGCCCCCTCACAGCATTGACCATCACCCCCAGGACCCTACTCTCTCCAAACATGGCCCCAACTCATGGACCATTCTCTACCCCCCCAATCTCTCCAAACATGCCAAGAAAAACTTCAAACATAAACTCCTTATCCGTAACCCTAAAACATTCATTGTTGATAACTACCTCAGCCTCACCTCCCCCATTATAACCAACTACATCTTTTACTCCAAACGTCCTTCCAAATGGAAAAGCATCTTCCTACAACACCTCCCAATCTCTAAATCAACCACAATACCATATGGTTTCAAAATATCCACCACTCCCTCCCCAGCCTTTCTTGGTGATATTGATAACTCCATCTTCAAAACAGGTAACATCCTCATACAAGCCGCGGTATCCCACCTTTCCATCTTCGAACACCACTTCAGCATTATGTCTCTCCGCCTTGACCACTCAGCGCCTAACACTCCTTCTCCCCTATTGAATAACGCCCCTCCAACCTCTCCCTCCCCCCTTCCCCCTCACTTCACCTCCACCCTCAACCATCCAGCTAACACCATCCTCCAACAATCGACTTCACCATCACCCTCCCTGGACCTCTCTACACCAAATGGCATCCCCCAACCACCGTTACCTATTTCTCATCCCCCTCTAATTTTCCTCTCTCCACCTAACACCCGGAACTCACACTCCTCAGACCCCTCCACTAAAAACGGCTGCCCCAATCCCTGCCATCTACTTATCATTCCCCTCCCTCAACCCCGCCTCTGCCTGACCCCACAACCTCTCTCCCCCCTACCCAACTACTCACGTACTCCACCGCCCCTGCCCTTCAATCCCCTAACACAACTCCTCACCCCCTCCTCCTACCCATCCCGTACACCCTCTTCTCCTCCCCATCCCCCTATCCTGCCCCTTCAGGCCCTCCTAACTCCGCCTCCCAATCCTTTATCCCAACCCCGATAAATACACAACCCCTTCACCCCAATATATCCGCTCTCCACTCACTCTATGCCCTTTTATCCTCTCTGACCACATCTCCTGAAGTTCTTAACCTCATGTCTAACCTAGCCCAACCCCTCACACCTTACAGCACCGACACCCCTCACTCCACACCCACTACCCTATCTCCCCCCTCACACCTCAGTCCACCCTCCGCAACTAACCCAGACCACTTCCTACCCCCAGATCATTCCCTTCCCCCACCCCTTCAATACCTCCCCTTACCCTAATTGCCCCGAACCTACACAACAGTGAAGTCGACCTATCTAATTTCATTACTGAACCCCTCCCATCTAACAGCCCCGTCACCCCTCACTCCACTCCTACTACCCTATCTCCCCCTCACACATCAGTCCACCCTCTGCAACTTACCCAGATCTTTCCCTACCCCTGCCCCTTCAGTACCCCCCTCCACCCCAATTGACACGAGCCTACATAACACTGAACTTGACCTATCCAATTTGATTACCGAACCCCTCACACCTAACAGCCCCGTCACCCCTCATTCCACACTCACTTCCCTATCTCTCCCCTCACACATCAGTCCACCCTCCGTAACTAACCCAGACCACCCCCCCTCGGTACCTCCCCTCACCTTAATTGCCCAGAGCCTACACAACATCGAACTTGACCTATCTACTTTGATTACTAAATTCTCTCAATTCAGGAAAGACTTTATCTTCCACAGCTCCAGAACCCTCCCTCACCTTAAAATCCCCACCCAGCCACGCCCAAAAATCCCCCCCAAAATTCCCCCAAAATTCCCCCAAAATCCCTAACACCAAACACAATCATTGGAGATCGACTCCTCTCCGCTGCCGTATACATAGACCTCACCGCACCTCGAACCATCTCTCCCCGTCCGACCTCTCCGACTTATGCAACTCTTACCTCCCTAGCTTACCAACCACCAATTCTCCACTCCCCTACTCCCACATCCCTGTTATCTTAGGGACCAATAGAATCCCCTCCTACCCCGCTTCCCCCAGACCACAGCCCCAACTCACGTCGATCCACACTTGCCCACCCACCATATGCAACCCCACACCACTTACATGTATGCTTGTCAACTGTCGCTCCGCAGTCCAACATGCCACGGAAATTTCGGAAACTATCCTGAGTGAATCCATCGACATTGCATTCCTCACAGAAACCTGGCTCAAAGACCACTCAACGAGCATACTTGACCTACTCTCCCCCCCGGGATACTCTATTCTTAGAAAAGATAGACCTGACAGAGTTGGGGGTGGTCTAGCCATTATCTTTAAAAATGAACTTCAGTTATCCCTTGTCAATAATTCTGGCTACTCCTCCTGCGAATACCTGGAAGCTGAACTGACAACCCAAAATTCCCACCCAATTCGTCTACACAACATCTATCGCCCTCCGGGCCCCCCCCCCAGCCCTTCATCGAGGACTTATCTGAGCTCCTGACACAATCCTCATTATCCAACTAAAAAAATCTCTTTCTTGGGGATCTCAACCTCCATTGGAACGATACCGATGATCCCACTATCCCCCTCCTCACCAATCTACTTGAGATCAATGAACTCAAACAACTATGCCTGTCCCCGACACACACCAAAGGAGCCATCCTTGACGCCATTCTTTCCAACGAAGATCTGGCCTCCGTGACCAATATCGTCCCCATTGACTGGTCCGACCATCACCTTATACTGTTCACCATTGCTACCAATGCTAATCTCCCCACCTCCAAAATTAACAGACCTAAGAAAATGACCAGAAATCTAAAACATATCCCCCGGGTGTTCTTGAGTCTAAACTCCAAGCTCAACTTCTTCTCATTCCCCCTCACAAAATGCTAATGAGCTCACTGAACACTTTAACAATACTGTCACTGGTATTCTTGACCAATTAGCCCCGCCTAAACTCAAAAACCAAAGAAACACCCCCTCCAACTCTTGGTTTAATACCGAGCTTAATAACGAAAGACGGTCACTCAGACTGTCGGAAAGAACCTGGAGACACCATCCATCTCACTCCCATCTTGCACTCCTCAGACACGCTAGATCCACGTACAAAAAACACATCTTCAAGGAAAAGGCATCCTTCTTCCACACTCAACTTGATCATGCCAAAAACAGACCTAGGGAACTCTTCAAAATCATTCGTAACCAAACTTCCCCCGCACCTCCAAATCTGATCGTCTCCTCAGCCAGATGTGAAGAAATTTCCCATTTCTTCTCGGAAAAAATAGCCAAAATTGATCAATCCTTCCGTTCCACACAGCTCCCCTCCAACTCTCAATGCAAACCCGTCCTCACCTCTAATGCCTACTCCACATCCCCTCGACCAGCTGACCCTGCTACCTCTACGGTAACCAACTCCCCTAACTCACAATTAAAGAACAATGCCTCCTTGCTCAACTTCCTCCCCGTGACTGAGCTAGAAGTCCTTAAAATAATTGGTAATCTTAAACCGTCCTCCCACACAAAAGACCCCTTACCCTCTAACCTTGTCCCTGCCCTTAAGCACATCATCACCCCATACTGGACCACAATCATCAACACCTCTCTCTCCACTGGCTGTGACCCCACCTCCCTTCAACTTGGACAAATCTCTCCCATAATCAAAACCCCCAATGCTGACCCCACTGACCTAAACAATCTCCGCCCCATCACTAACCTCCCCCTTCTCTCAAAGGTCCTTGAAAAATGTGTCCTACTACAACTAGACAAACACATCGAAAACTTCAACCTACTTGATCCCTTTCAATCAGGCTTCAGGAAAGGCTGCAGCACCGAAACGGCAATGCTCAACGTCGTCGATGACATCCACCACTCACTTGATAATGGCGAGAGCTGCCTTCTTATCCTCCTTGATCTCTCTGCAGCATTCGATACAGTCAACAATTCAGCCCTACTTAATGTGCTTAGGTCCCGTTTCGGCCTCAATGATACTGCCTACAAATGGTTCGTCTCCTACCTACAACACCGAACTCAGCAAATCAAAATTCAAAACTGTCTTTCTATCCCCACTCCTGTCTCCCTTGGAGTCCCCCAAGGGTCTATTCTCTCTCCCTCCCTCTTTAACCTCTTTATGGAACCCCTCACCCTCATTCTTAAACAAGCAGGCATCAACTACCACCTCTACGCCGATGACACCCAAATCTATTACAAGATTAAAACTCATGCCGACATCTTACACCTGAACAACACCCTCACCAAGATCCAAACCTGGTTCCACTCCAATCATCTCAAACTTAAACCTAATAAAACTGAAATCATTCTCTTCTCCCCTAAAAATAACCCTCTCCCCGTTCAATCATGGATCTCTGACCTTAACGCACTCAACTGCTCATTCACCTTGTCCAACTAGTCCAGTAATACTTGTCCATTTCATGAACATCATCGGCCTAATTACTTGATATGTATAGCTCCTGCCCCTGTTTATCTATTTGATTCGTTTATCTAATTGTTTGATTTGTTTATCCATTTGATTTGTATATTTCACATGTTGTTGTCATTATCTTTTATCTACTAATACGCCATGTTTGGCCCAATTATTATTGGGGTCCTAACCTGTGACCTGATCTCCAATCACCATGTTCCATTTTGTCCAGTATTATGTGTCCATTTCACGAACATCATATACCTAGTTACTTGACATGTATAGCTCTTGCACCTGTATATTTATTTTGTTTTGGATATTTCACACGTTGTTTCATAATCTTTTTATCTACTTGTATGCCATGTTTGCTTTATATTATCTTCTCATGTAAAGCGCTCTGATACCTCTGGGTCTAGCCAGCGCTATATAAAACTTTTAAAATAAAATAAATAAAATAAAAAAATTCCTGGAAGATCACCTTCGGCTACACCCTACACAGATGGGGTTCCGCCCTCACCACAGTACGGAATCCGCCTTGTTAGTGGTGTCCGAAGAACTGAAAATGACCCTTGATCAAGGTGGAGCAGCTGCGATACTACTCCTAGACCTAAGCGCAGCATTTGACACGGTCGACTATGGCTTGCTGGCTAACAGACTCCGGGAAATCGGTATCCAGGGCAAAGCCCTGAATTGGTTGGGGTCCTTCCTGGAGGAGAGGTCCTTCCAGGTTATGGAAGCTAACCTCTTCTCTGATATTAAGTCTCTGACTTGCGGTGTGCCACAGGGCTCATCGTTAAGTCCCACGTTGTTTAATATCTACATGCGCCCGCTGACGGACATAGTTCAAAGATATGGCATCTCAGTGATTTCATACGCTGACGACACCCAGCTGGTGGTGTCACTTGACTCCAGGACCAATGGCGAGTCAAGCCAGTTGGCGCCGTGTCTTGAACAGGTGGTTAAATGGATGACAGGGAGCCGTCTGAAATTAAACGGTGACAAAACCGAACTGATGGTCCTCGGTAACGCAGGGGTACCCAGGCCCCTTGCCAGCTGGCCACGCTGCCTAGGGATCACTCCAGTCCCGAGCACTGCCATTAAATACCTCGGCTTCTGGATGGATAAGGAGCTCACCATGGAGACCCAAGCAAGGAAGGTGGCAGGTACTTGCTTTGGGTTGTTAAGAATGCTCCGCAAGATCCTTGATCTAATCCCTATACAGCTAAGGAAAACAGTCATACATTCCCTGGTTGCGTCTCGCCTGGACTATGGTAACTCGCTCCTTTTGGGTGCTCCTAAGTACGTCATCAACAAGTTACAGCTAGTCCAGAATGCAGCGGCCAGACTTCTGTGTCATATCCCAATGAAGAAATCAGTTAAGAAGCATCGTAGACAGCTGCATTGGCTCCCGATCGAGGCGAGAATCAAGTTTAAAGCACTCTGCCTTACCTATAGAGCCATAAACAACATAGGGCCCAGTAAGATCAGAAATCTGGTAGGCCTATACCTCCCCAATAGAAGTCTGAGGTCAGGCGCTGAGCGACTGTTAAAAACTACCAGAATAAAAAGGGCTAGATGGGGGGAAAGAGCCTTTTCCCACCTGGCGCCCAAGCTATGGAAATCACTCCCGCGGGAGATGAGATTTATAGCAGCAGAATCATCCTTCAGAAAAAAACTGAAAACCTGGTTGTTCAATGAGTGCGAATAACTTTCTCTTCTCTCGCTTCTTTGCATCTCATGCCTAACGCTGGGAGGCCTTCTGGTAGCCATGCGCCCTACAAATCCTAATAACATAACATAACATGCGAGTGACCTTTCGGATGTGCAAATATAAATAAGTCTGAGCGCTCCCTATCATCTCCCCTGTCACATCAAGCGACTTAACACCAGCAGTGTCAGCAACAGCCGCAGAAAATCTTGAATAAACAAGCAGCGACGGGCGCCGAAGCTGAACACACTGATGACTGGCAAACGGTGTTTGACATTTGACCTCAGTCTTGGAATGCACAGCAAATGTGAGGAGATAAGAACAGCCTGTTTACAGAGGAGCTGAAAACAGGACTGACCCACTCGTGTCAATTGCTTTTCAGGAAAGAAGTAGTCCTAGAAGCACATGCTAAAATGGTGACCAGAGTATTGATTAGTACTTAGTCCTTGCTCTCGGGGAGGGCTAAACACAGCAAGAGGCATGACAAATGCATGCCATGAACAAATGGAAAGAAATAATAAGAGAGCGAAGATGGAGCCAGCAAATGGGAAGCCTATGGGGGGCTGCAAGCCCATAAAGTATATACAACAAGTCTCGAAGAGACAGCGCTTGAGCGCTGTCTGGCTGAGACCTAAAAATGAGAACCGCCAACCATGTTCCGGGTGAAAAATGGGGCAGGGACATTTATTTCATGTTTTGTCAGTTAAAACGTCCAGTTCCAATCAAAGCAAAAATAAAAGCCGACTTAGTCACCATGATTTGTGTAGCAATTTTGTCAAAAGGCGGGAACACTTGTTAAAATTTCCCATCCATATGGTGGGAAACAGAGGGCCAGATTTATTAACATTTTGCGTCATGGTTGCGCCACTTTTGTGTTGCAGCACTGACGCAAAATGGTAGTAGATATTTACAAAGCCATGCAAGGGGTGATTTGCAAGGTTTATAAACCTGGCATTGCGTGAGACTGCTACGCCTCCCAGAGGATGGCATAACAAAGAGAAAAATCTTTTTTTTCTCCTCGTTATTTCCTCTTTCTATGCGTGCTGCATTCTGCAGCACACATAGAAAGACGAAAATGCCCTGAGGGATCGTTTTTGTGCAGGAAGGTGTCCCTTCCTGCAAAAGAACAATTCTCCTTGTGAAGCAGGCACCCATGCACCGTGGTGCAAGTCTCCTTTGTTGGCGCTAGGCTGCCTGAAGTGCGTCAGCACTATGAGAGAGCAGAAATGCACCATATCTTAGCAGATATGGCGAATTTCTGCTCTCTCCCTTTCACGCAACGAAGCGAGTTGCCTTGCTGCACTGCGTTGCTTGAAAGCTTAGTAAATCTGGGCCTCTATTTTTTCATGGACTGGTTGCTAAGAGATAGCTGGTAGTGAGGTCATTACATTTTAAATGTGACCATGAGGGCTTGATTGAAGTTGGGTGGCACTGAAAAAACTCTGATTTCTGGAGTAGAATCTACAGGAGGAATTTCCTCCTCCTTAGGACCTGATTACAAGTTGAGCAGTTATTTATCGCCACTAACAAATAACGATACCACAGGGTATGTTATTTATCGGGTGCTATAAATAACAGCTACTATGAGTTTATGGAAAATAACATGCAGATTTGGTGTTAAACGCACCAAAATCTGCATGATACTATAAATATTGTAGGTTTTCCCCTGTTACATTTCGGCAGATTTGACCTGCCGAAATTTAACGAATGTTGGGTTATTTAATGCATCCAATAATTAATGCATGTGTTAAATAAAATCAAACTCATAATTCCGTCCCGTGCGTAAAACTGTGATTTACTTATGGGACGGAATTAACCGCCTAATTTGTGATCAGCCCCTTAGGGATCTTATGGAGGTAATGCGTGTAAGTAATTGGTGCTAGGTACTCATCAATTAGCTTTTGCTTCTAGTCTGCTGCTATTTTCTTAGATTCCTGGTGAAATGAAGCTTTACAATATGGTACCTTTCTTTACTTCATCTTTGTAATGAATCAACTGTATGATAATCAAAATTTATTTTTTGATTTTAATGGCTCTTAAAATAAATGAGAAAAATCAGATTTCTTTGCTAGAAAATAAATCAGTGAATACAGAAAAAAAACACTTTCCACAAAATGTATCAGTATTGATGCATTATAAATTCCACTACACATGAATGAGTAACCGAGAATCTTTGTTTCAGATATAGGACCAACAACTACAGGAGCAGAAGAAGCGACAGTGACAACAACAGCAGCAACAACAGAAACAAGAATTCCTCCTTCTGACCTCCGCCATCTTGTAAGGTTCACAGTGCTTTTGCAGCACAGCGGGGTGGATGCTGGGATATCTTAAACAAGCTAGTCTTGGATCACCTGCCTCCAATGGATCAACACTATGGCATTGAAACATGCCACAGCCTGCAGAAGTGACGTCAAACATTAGTTTGACCTTGATGATGTCACAGCGTTAACCACTCGTCCTAACCCAACAACAGTATCTTACTTTATGCTGCGAAGCTAGTGGGAGGGCAAGGAGCAGAAGCTTTGGAAAGTAAACATGGTTCTCTCAGCCTTTCTTATTTTTTGTGCCTGGCTTTACCTTCATGTACTAAAAGGTTCAGTAGTTTCCGACAAGTGGACTGCGCGCAGTACCCGGGGCCTTCAGCCACCATGGGCTTGATAGTCGAATGCCCGATGCTCAGACTCACCTAGACGTTTGGAGGTCCAATGTTCGTGCATGCCCACTTGCGGTTTATCCAGAACTCAAGGCGCCATGTTGTCGGTGGACCTGGACAACTTGGTATTCAGAATCAAGTCAGGCCAGGCACCCCAGGGGAGTATTCACATGTGGTTTAGGATGGGTTTAATGTCCATGTCTTCTACTAATCGGCTCCCCACTGCACCCAGTCTCTGATCTTACGGGGCACTTCCCAGTCACGGTCCTCCAGAACTCCAGGAGCACAAACTGGAGTGTGCAGCACACCCAGACCCCTTATAGGCTTCCTTCTTCTTCAGACACTCTCACATCTGGTTCAACCCACAGATGATTCTGGTCCAGGGACACTTTTGGCACATCCATCTATCCACCTTGCAATGTGCACACTTAACAAGAGACCTTGCCCACTTCTTCTCTGAAGCCTCGATGCTTACTCTGCAGAAACTTGCAGTTACCCTGCCCCCTACCGGCAGCCCAAAGGTCTCTCACCCTATCAATAATGGCACCCACACCCCTGACACAGTCACAGGGCTCTCTATGTACTCTGGTTTATTCCCCATTCCTCACAGTCAGGGTGGGAGGAAAGAATTGCTGAAAAGCTAAACAGGCATTATTCTGCCTTTTTTAGCTCACCCGTGCGGTGAATTTCTGCTACAAAAATGCCCAAATTCACTCTGAAGGCGAATGAGAGAAAAGGGAGTCATAAGGGACTTGCCCATTGCTGCTTCATTATTGTGGTAACCGTTTCACAAAGTGAAAGTAATGGTTTCTGGAACCTGCAAGTCACAGGTTCGAGCCCATCTAAGGGTCACGGAATCAGAAGATTATTTGTGGACCATTAAATTGACAAATCATGTTGTACTGACCACCCTGTAGACAATACAATGTTGACCTGTGTTAGTATCTGTCTTAGAGAAAAACACAGGAGCTCTTTTGAACAATTCTTGTGTACTTGCTCCTGCATCCCCACCCAATTTAGCTCATGCGGTTGAGGCAACGCGCCATTGGTATCTTGTGCAGTGTCTGCGGCGGGCAGGTATTTTGTGACCCCAAAAGGGCTCGAGGGTGAGTTTTCTTGCAGGAGGAAACCCACACATGTCCTCAGTGTTTACAAAGTAAGTCAATAAGAAATTGGGTTACTGGTTGAGGGGGGGTGAAATGATACTCAAGCAGCAACCACAACCCTTGTCAAGGAGAAACATAAGCAAACCCCAAATTAACCTGTGCTTAATCCTCTGGCAGCTTGGCACAAAAGCAGTCAGACTTAACTTTGAGGCAATGTGTTTAGTATTTATACAACACTTCAAAGAGTAATAACGAGAAAACACCACAGAAAACAAATCCCACAAGAATTTATAATAGAGCAACATTTCATAAATTATTTCACACAAAAACGAAAACAATTCAATCAATAGAACCTGAGATGTGCAATTTCAAAAGTTTAGATAAAAGTAGTGCTTAAAAGCACAACACGCCAACTGTGGATATCTGGTTGCACAGGAAAGGGTCAAAGACACAAATTTAGCCTGCCTGCAAAGGAGCGTGGGCCGGATACAGGAAACAAGCTAGGCCCTCTGAACAAAGTACCTTAAATCCTAGTTTCAGAGCATTGTGAGGTACGGCACCAAAGCTTTGTCGCGCAACTGTGATTCCTAAGAGCTGCGGTGCTGTGATGCGAGGTCCTGCGTCAAGCATGCATTGCCCAAGTGCAGTTCCGAAGAGCTGCGATATGAGGTCTTGTGTCGAGGAAGCATCTCGCAGTGGCGGTTCCGACGAGCAGTTTGGTTGTGATGCGACGTTCTGCAACAAGGATGCGTCATGCAGCGGCGGTTCCAAGGAGCAGTAGGATCCTCTATCGGGGATGTGTCACGCAACAGCAGTTCCGATGCAGAGTTGTGAGGCGATGTATCGCACTGCGTCGGCTATGCTAGGACCATAGTTGGGCTGGCAGAGCACCTTCAGGTCCATTTCCAAGGGTCCAGGACTAGGGTGACCTCACATGGGGGTTAGGACTCACAGCAGGCAGAGTCCAGGTGTAGAATTCAGGATGGTTGTATCCTTTTGTGTCCCTGAGGCTCTGATCAGGAGACCAACCAAGTAGCCCTTAGGACCATTCTGGTGGTCCTGGGGTCAAGATGCAGGCCAGTCCTTCTGAATTAGACAGCAGCGCAGTAGAGTAGCAGTCCTTTTTGCAGCAGAGCAGCACAGTAGTCCTTCTTCTGAGTCTTGCACAGGTGTAGATGTGAATTGAAGAGATGGGTCTGAGAATCCACTAGTTATATCTGGTGCCCACTTTAAAGTGGGAGATGTTTCTATAGTCTTCCACCTGTAGAGGTGTCTGGAATTTCCTGCCTCTCTTTCCTGGCCCCAGCTTGTCTGGGGGCAACAAACACTAGTGTAAAACCCTTTGTGAGTGGGCTAAGGCAGTCTTGGTGACCTACCAACACCAATTCCGCCTACCAACACCAATTCCGCCTTTGTTTCACTGTCTGGGATCAATACACAAAGACCAACTGCCAGCCTCACCCCGAAACCGGTCTTAGGATGCTTGTTTCTAGTCCAGGGAGGACCTGGCCTGGCAGGTCGGGCTGGATTGTTCCCATTGGGCACAGGGTCAAGACTGATTTGCATATGGCTGGATTCAAACTGGAATGGCATGGTGAGCAAAAAACGATGGATTTAGGCCCAGGTCTCTGTACTGGGGTGAATGTATGACATTGTTCTGCATTCTGTCCATCAATTGTTCTTTTTGCATTTGTCACCCCGAGTGGACGGGTATGCCCAGACGTGGGTCCCGTGCTCTCCATGTCACTGGAGTCAAGCTATCCTAGCTGATGAGGGGTGAAATCCCGAAACCGGTCCTAGGATGCTTATTTTTAGTCCAGGGAGGACCTGGCTTGGCAGTTCGGGCTGGACTGTTCCCATTGGGCACAGGGTCAAGACTGATTTGCATATGGCTGGGTTCAAACAGGAATGGCATGGTGAGCAAAAAAACGATGGATTTAGGCCCAGATCCGGACTGGGGTGAATGTATGACATTGGTCTGCATTCTGTCCATCAATTGTTCTTATTGCATTTGTCACCCCGAGTGGGACGAGTATGCTCAGACGTGGGTCCCGTGCTCTCCATGCCACTGGAGTCAAGCTGTCCTGG